>QGMF01000483.1:0-29199 GCA_007821475.1 Lachnellula arida | reverse complement strand
GAATTGTGCTGTGCGGGGACGCAGGTGAAGCGGAGTGTTTCTTCGGTGGGGGACGCGGATGCAGGGGGAGGGTGTCCGAAGTCCTGCGCGCTGAAGGTGCGGCTCTGCCACCAGTCTAGCTCGGTGACGGAGTCGGGCGGTATGCCGAGGGCGCAGAGCCAGGACTTGTTGCCCAGGGGCACGAAGTAGCGCGCGTCGGGGAAGCGTTTGAGGATTGCTTGGATGGTGGCAAGGTCGAGGTGGTCGTAGTGGTTATGTGATATCACTACGGCGTCACAGCCTGCTTTCATTAGCAGAATCTCTCGTGGTTATGCAAAGATAGAAATACCTGGCAAATCAGTCACCTGACACGGCGACCCCCTCAGTCTCTGCGGGCCTGTATACTGCGTCGGCCCAGCCCTGGGGCTAAAGATAGGGTCATACACGACATACAAGCTCTTCCCGCCTTCCAGTGACTGCTCCGTAATCACACCCGCATGCCCCAGCGCCGTCGCAACAACACACTTCTCTCTCGCCAGCCCACGCTTCTCCACCGTCGCCGCGCCCCAGTCCGGGACCACGACTTTCACGTCCCGCGTGCCCGGGTGCTTCTTGGAGAGGTTCTCGTACCACTCTAGAGGGAATTTCGACTGCAGGAGTTCGGTCCAGGTCGGGGGGTCGGCTGAGGGCCAGGGGTTCTTGAACGCGGTGCCTTGCGAGTTGGCGTGGTGTGAGGGGCGCGCGGGCTTGGTGCTCGTGGTTGACCAGAGGGACGACGACCATGATTTCGTTCTAGACATCTTGTGTGTTTGCGCTGATTCGGATGTGGTTTATTTTAGCCGTATGTACCGGCTGACAAGTACCTAGGTAGCAGATGTTTCAAGGAGGTTGGCGATATATGACGTAGCGTTTTGGGAAGCGATGATCTTGCCGCACGTGCCATTTCTGGGAATCATCCCTTCTGTTTTCTTTTGATCTTGTAGTCTTGGTGAATGTCTTGGTCAAGCTATAATGTATTTAGACTCCTTTGTTACTGACTATGGCAATTAAGCTCGTTACAAGACTTATATTAGTCCTTGATAAGTATTTCACCATAATACTAGCTCCACTTTTACCCCTTATCCGCACCCCTCCGCTCGCTTGTCCCCACCACACCCAACAAGACTGAATGTTGATAAACAACCCGAGGTGGTTTGGAGATTCCGGATGGGAAAATGCATCAACAAATATTTCTCGAAAATAACACCCCGCATTCTCAATTTCCTTTTCATCTACCAACCTATTTACAGCTCCCCAATCAAACGGCCATCCATACTATCAACTCCCCCCGGAGGCGGAGTATTCAGTATAGTCTCCGTAACATTACCCATAATACCCTGCACCAAACTCGTCCGCACGACCCACGGAAAAGCCAAGCGGTAAAAACACCCCAAAAAGATAGCCTCGACTGAGCCAATAGCTTCCTCGAAAACCACTCGTTTTGTCGCGGGGACGACGATGAAGCTGATGAGTGAGGCGAAGGGACCGAGGCTTAGGAAGGAGGTGAAGAACGCAAGCAGTATTTCCTACAGTAGGAGGTTCGGATTAGCCCCCAATACCAGGTGCGGTTTTGGCATGCCTAAAAGTGATGAATTTTGGGGTAGGGAATAAGGGAACAATGAATGTCGCATACCGTCTTGAAGCTTTTCATGACCTTGGCGCGTGAGTTCCATTTCAAGACTCCTAATAATAAACGTTCAAGTGAGAGCATCCAGAGCTTTCCCACTGTGATATGGAGCACCCATTTGACAAGTGTATTCCACTTGCTGACCGAAGAGCGCTGGATCTTGCCTTGTGCAATCCACTGCAAGTTTGAAGGGTTAGCATTGCTTAATTAAAAATATTCGGGAGTGCGGGGAGAGTCTCAGAACTTTCGAGCTCCATAGAGGACTGTGCTCCCGAATCTGTCCAAGCCAGGACCTAACTGGTGTAATGTCTTCCGAAATTCACTCACACGCTTGACAACTTCCTCCTCCTGGTCTTCGTTCAATTCCACTTCCACTTTCTCCTTCTTCTCATAGTTGATCTCGCGACCCCGCGGCCGGGTTGGGAAGAACCGCTCCAGGTAGATGTGCCAGTAGTATGACAATGGAAAGAGCAGAGCGCAGATAAATACACACCGCGGCAGGAGGATGAAATAAAAGGATTGGGGAGCCTCCCACAAGGGATATTCACTGTCTGAAGATGAGGTGGCGTTTTTGGGTATGCTGTGGAAGGCCGTGGTGAGGTTTTTGAGCACCGGGTCTTCCCAAACGTTGGCGTATGCATTGCGACTAATCTCGTGTGATATTATCATGTCGAGGGCAGCGATAATGGTAGATTGGATCACCGCTGATTGTAGTTGTGAGCGCGTCATGAGGGCGGTAGGCACGGGGTGTGCTCGCTGGATAGGATGTGGTATGTCGTGTAAAAAGGGGATGGTGATGGTGTTCTAACCTGAAGCAAACATGAAAATTAGACTACAATCGAGTTATAAAAGAGTTGCGCAGGTTGCTTTTTTTATAAACTTGAAACGTGGGATTGTTGGTTGGTGGGCTGTGGGTTCTGCCTTGCTCAGCCACATACTGCCTAAAGCGTGCAGGGTATAGCCATATGTGCGATTGCGAATACTTCTTGGGACAAATTATTCGCAAAATTGCTCTCTGCCTTTGAGCCGTTCAGATGTTCACGCCTTTAAAGGGTAGTTAAAAAGAAAGGGAGTCTAGAGGAGGAATATCACGTGACTATCCACGTGATGTCTTCGTTCCGGGACAAGCTGTTGGACTTTAATATTGCTTAGTCAGCAGACCACATAAAACTCGTGTTCTGTAGCTAGAAGACACGTAATTACATACAATACAGACATCGTGTTACCCTCAAATCCCAACACAAGCCAATTGATCACATTAGGGATGCCAATAAGCGCATGCAAGGCGCCCAACTAGCCCGCGAGTTGCCTGCTGTTGATATTAGCTTAAGTCAACACACATGCATCCCATTGGCTAGGATACACTAATTCTCATCAGTGGACTTCGGCTCCTAGGAGAAAGCCATTCCAAAATCTTGGCCGTATTCCGGACCGAGATGGACGTCTGTACTAAGCATTCCCTGCATGATGGTATTCAATGTGGCCGGATCGTTGAAGTCAACCTCTTCTGCGAAGCTTAGGTCGCCGTTCATAGAACCGTACAAGGCAGAACCCCAATACTGCCCATCGAAATTCAGACCAGCCGGTTGTGCAAACGATAATATGGAGCTTAGGCCCTCCAAGTCACCCGTGGAATCAACGCGGGCGGCTTGCTCCGAGCACTGAGAGAGCCCCTGATGGTTGCTTTCAGTGTTGGTCTCGATTTGTGTGCTTCTAGCTTTATGCTCCAAAAGCCAACGGATTGTAGGAACAGAGAGTCCATCCAGCACATCTCGACTCCGCTTCGCCTCGGACCAGTGTTCACCTGTTGCACTCAGTACATTCGAACCCGCCTTCAATATAGCCACCAGGTCATCAATCTGTGCACCAACGGTAATTTCAGGAACAGTCCAAATGCAGTGAAGCATCGTGAGTGTGCTCAGGAATATCGAATGCACAGTAACCCAACTGTAAGTTAGTAGGTCTTGTTTGTATAATTGGCTGTAGAGCCGTATGTCGGCGACCGCACTCTGATAACAAGCCTTGGATGACTCAAGTGAAGGTTTTGGTATTGCTGGGCTAGGACCGTGGAGTAGCATTATAATTTTGTGGTATTTTCTTTCGCAAAGCCGGGTCATATGTATTCGCTCGTCTGTGAATTGTGGTATTTGTTGTTTCCAGGACTCTAGTCTCACAACGATGTCCTTTTGCCACTCCAAAATATCTGGTATGTTGGGATATGAGTACGGAGGTAGTTTTTGGGAGACGCTGTGACATATGTATTTAATCTCTGAGTTTATCTGCGCCAGTTTGAAGAGATGGATTGCGCAGCTCATATGTGTCGGGGGTTCCCCTTCTCGGCGACGTCGAATGCTAGTTGCTGAGAGGTTGTGGTCATCGACATCAGCTGGCAACTTGAAAGTCCAGTCAGTCAACAGCATTTCAGAAAAGAACTCTCACATACCCTTAGCTCACAAGCTTCGTCTCTAAGCCCAATAGGTCTTCCCATCATCGTCGCAACCTGTCTATCAATCGTATAAATAACCCAAAATGCCCTGGTTCTCAACTCCTGCTCAAGCACCGAGATACCTTTTCCCGATTTGACATCTCTTTGCAACCCTAGATCCAGCAATGCAGAGATACATTGATAGTTTAGATACCACACATTCAGTCCCAAAGAAGAGCTGTGGAATGTATATACGAGCAGCAGTAACAAACATTGTAGTCCGCGCAATGAGTTCTCTAGGTAAATTTTATCAAAGAACTTCATTGCACTCACGCAATATCCCGTGCCTGGAAGTGAGATTTTCAGTCGTCTAGAAAGAATAGTTGCAGAAATAGCAAGAACCATGTTGACCTGAAAGACATCCACAGGACTGGGATCCGCCTCCTCATAAACCTTCAGAACCAGCTTCTCATGACTCGGCTGATGCAGAAATGGATATTGGGGATGGACCGTCTCAAAATACGAGCTTGATAGCTTGATGGTGTAGTCCATGTCAGTAGGCAGAGGCTCTGAGATAGAGTCCTTTGGTAGCAAGAAAGCAAAACGATCGATGACTTCTGAGCGGCGAGCTGAAGGGGATATCGGGGGTCCTTGCCGAGCTGCACATGCTAAAAGAAGCCGGGCAAATGAGTAGCCGCTGGATGGACCGATGTATTTCGGGTCTGTGCCTGCGGAGAGGGACACCAATCCAATTTCGTGGCGGAGATTCGAGGACTGGTCTTGTGCAGGAGCAGTATCTTGGGACCGGTCTGGGTCCGGGTGACTTTCGAGATGGGTGTCTTCTTGTTGATATTCCTGAAAGCCATCTGAGGGATGGTTAAGAGTACTCTTTGGTGTATTGCTGCCCGAGACCATTGCGGTCTCATTGTCAACATTGAATACTTGAGAATCTCCATCTAGATTAACGTCCGGGCACCTTGACCGGATGATGTTCTCAAGCCACCGAACTCGGTTCTGCAGGCTAGTGATATGTGCACGGGGAGACTCATTGTTCTGTCCCTGTCCTCCATCAACACATTCTGTCCCAATTTTCAAGCAGGAACCGCAAGAGGGAACAGCTCCATCGCACTGTATAGGGTCAGCCAATAGCAACACCGGAGCCAGCCCTGGCAGAAAAATGAAGCACCAAGCAGATAGCGCAGAATGAATGATGTGTCTCAGGGTTGTATCGGAACTTCGTACCCTTATCTTCCTCCCCTGGCAACGCAAGCAGGCGATTCTCACGCGGAGGGTCCGACGGGTTTTTCTGCTCGGCGAGTTTGGCACCGCTGCAGGGTTTGTAGAACTCTCCATGCTCAGAGATGGCCCGCATCAATCAAAAGCGTCATCAAAATCCACGAAAGGTATTGACGGGGAGTTGTTGATGTGACGGAAAATGCGTTGAGGTTAAAGTACGCAGCAAGCTAGTAACGGAAAAGCCGCTCGACGGCACTAAGACTGGACCAGCTGCCGAATAGGGACTAGGGCAAGATGCCATACCATAAAATGACCATTTTGGGGCTTTCTTCCTATGTAGGATTATCTCTTATACTTCTCCTTATCAAGTGGGACTTTATCACACAATTCCAATTTCAGGCATCTTTCTCAGAATTTGAAACTCCTCTCCCAAACTCAACTAACACTTTCGAAAATCACAATGACTGTAATTCATATCGGTCCGTCTTCAATGATCGGTGTTGCGTGATCTATCTTTATTGACAGCCGTTTTAGTTCTTGTTAAATTCCTCCCCACCGTCTCCGCCACCCACAAAAAAATCTTCGTCCACGAGCTGAAACAACTCAAACTCCTACCCAGCGTTCTCAACGGACGACTAATCGTAGGAGGACCATCAGTGAGCGATCCGATCGAGACAAGCAAAGGGTTTCAATATGCATTGCTGAGTTACCATAAGAATCGGGAGGCCATGGAGGAGTATCAGGCTAGTGAGGAGCATCTTAGGTGAGTGTGATCGGTTGACAAAGCGAGGTTCGCGCTGATTTAGTAAAGAGTTATTAAAACTTACGTGTTTCCGTACAAAGAAGATCTGATGAGATTTGATTTTGAAGTTGATGCGGAAGATGAATATATGTGCCGGTTGATTGGGGATGGCTTGATGAAAGGGTTTGTCAACCAGGCGCAGGAAGAATAAGAGGCAGTAAGGATACGTAGCGAGTACGAGATCAATGAACAATAGAGAACTATACGGCGGCATTTACATGACTGTTACAATAGCACAATTGGCTTGCTTCCGACTCGTTCAGCCTCAGCATTCAAAGCCGTAATCTCCGCCTCAACCAATGGAATACCCGTCTTCATTCTCTCTTCGTACCTTAATTGCTCGATTTCCCCCGGGAAATATATCCGATCGACACCAGCTGCTTTATCGGATCCAACAACCCGCTGATACAGGTAGTCCATCCGTTCCTTGAAGTCTTCCAAGCTCATGAAAAGATCTGGCTTGATAGCAATAAGGAAGTGGCCCACATCTGCAGGCTTCGAGGGGTCGTATGGATTGGTGACATGACCAGCGAAAGCAGACCCAGAGAGGACTCCAGAGAAAACATCCATCATGATTGACAGTCCCGAGCCTTTCGGTCCACCCATCGGCAGCATGACTCCTTTCAATGCTTCCGACGGATCATCAGTTGGCTTCCCTTCACCATCCAAAGCCCAATCCAGAGGGATCTTCTCGCCCCTTCGCTTTGCTTTATAGATCTTTCCGCGTGCCGCAACAGATGGCGCCATGTCGAGAATGAACGGTCGCTCTTTCCCAGCCTGTGCACCACACGCAATAGGCGAGACTCCCATGAGTTTCGACTGTCCTCCCCACACGGGCAGTGCAGGAGAAGAATTTGTGAAGACGAGACTCATCATACCGGCATCGATAGCTTGCTCTACCACCCAAGCTGCCATGCCGAAATGGTTTGAATGCTTGATGGACACCATGCCGATACCAAATTCTTTTGCCATCTCGATTGCGCATTGCATGCCTTGGTGCGCTGCCAGAAAGCCGAAACCATTTTTTCCGTCGACCTGCATTTAGATTAGTATGCTATATAGCTCAGCGGGGAAATGACTCACTTGAGCAACTACAGGAGTCAACTTCTTTAGCTCTGGTGTGGCTTTGGCATCGAGGACTCCTTGGGCTACACGATCCATGTAGGATGGAATTCGATTCATGCCACTGCAAACGTTAAACTCTGAAAACCATCCGTTCGGCGGGTATGTTTTCAACTCACTGTGTGTCTACACCTCGCATATCAGCTTTGATGAGGCAATCCGAAATAATTGCTGCATTGGCTGCAGCTACGCCATTCCCAACCAGTACCCCTTCAACGAAATCTTTCGCCTCAGAAGCTGTAACGTAGCTGTATTTAGAATCTGTTTCTGCCATTTTGAATGTGTTTGTGTAGAATTTCGAATTTCTTTCGCCATGTTCGAAGCTTTTAATAGCTCGAAATAATCGTGGGGAAGAAGCGGGGCTGGGACAGAAGTGGGGCAAAGAGTTGCGGAGTTTCCGTCTGGTCATGTCCTGCCCCGGAAACAAGAAGATAACGGCAACTATCTGCTGATAAAGCACTATAGCATAAAGTATGTTAATCCATGGGTACAGAATACTGGTATAGTGGTGTGATGAAAGTTCTTGGTTTCGAGGTACTTTATGACGAATTATACAACGCTGTGTTTTCAGACATATTGTGAACGCATTGGATACTGTACAGATTAACAATGGTCTTGAGGCTGGAGATACTCTGGTTATACTTCACAATTCCTACTGAGTATATATTTCCCTCCTTGCGGAGCAACCGCCAACACACTCATGTTTCGGGGCTGCATCACTGAAGACACCGCAAAGATAGAGGTTCTCGCTTAGCTCCGTTAATTCCCCACCCCCTTTCTCCTATAGTCTCGCGTATGAGGGGGCGACGAAAGCTAACTTTCTTGACAAAGGCACAGCTTTCCCTGTGTCTTCGGGCTTGCTTTGCAGGCAGTAATTCGGGGCTGTGCTAGCGCCAGAGAGCTGCCACCAAGTATGCTCAGGGGTCCAAAGTCACGCTCCCCTTACGGGCGAGGTAAATAGAGTACTCTCCCCCCCCCTCAATAAAGGTTAAATCACGTAAAAGCTCCATAAAACGTAGGATCCTATATAGCTGAATGGCTAGATGCCCTTGCGAGTCCCGTAAATCCAACCCACTATTCATAGGGAGGGTACTCGTAAGGTCCCACAGGGCCCTAGACGTAGTGATATCACTGGCTTACTCCCCTTGTATTTACGGTGGCGTAAAGGATCATTAACCTTTATTAAGGGGGGGAGGGGGGAAAGTAGTAGTTCGAAGTATAAAAAGGAGCTGCTTGAGGGTGGAAAAAGTACCTAGGTATCTAGATCTTGCTGGAAATTTATGTAATAATAAATAGAGTTAATTAAAGACACAGCCACAGCTATCAATTTACTAGGAATTCGCTGGGAAATTAGATAATGGTCTGTGCTGCAGCTCGACCTCGACCTCGACCTTAACAAAATATATTCATTTGAAGCCTGAGATCTGAACGAATCAGAGGCAGTGGTGCCGGTACGCCCGGAAAGGGGCACAATTACCTACTTGAGTGATTCACTCTTGTACAGTAGGCAAACCTGCGACGTCACACAGAACGCCGGAACAACTTTGCATTCACACGTGCAGGCCCTCTCTACCCTTAAAAGTCCTTTCTCGACAAATCAAACATCTTTAGACAACACCAGCATTATTCTCCATAATGGATTACACGGAATATTCTCGCGATGGCTATGACCTACAATACGAACGGAGTTTGCGCGCCCACTTACCTTCTCCTCGAGGGGCTACTGAAGAGCAACCCAACGACCCAGATGTAGTTGAGATCACCAACCTTGAAAACGCTATTGGGAGTCTTGTCCGCAAGAGGAACTCCTACCTGAATCAAGAAAGTCGAAATCTCAAAATCATACTCGACGAGGCACAATTTCTTTTTCACCGCCTGAAAGAATTAAACCCGGGTTCAACTCTAGGGACATCACCAGACACATTCGTGAAAAAAGACGTCAGACACCGTCGCGACGGCTTCAACGAGCGAGATGTTTTAGAGCAACGGAAGGCGGAAGGCATTCTTCATCGAGACACACTTCGAAGGAAGCTCAAAAAGCTTGTGCTTGACAGAGTCGGAACCTTGCAAGCAACCAAAGGCGGGGACCAGGATATCCTCCTGTACCGCGTCCTAGGAAACCCATCCAGTCACACATCATCATCAACAGTGTTTAGAAGATATCACAAGTTGTATTCATGTCAACGTGATGCTCTTGGATATCGTTGCTCGGGAGGGGACGAGTTCGGCGAAATCACCAATGAAGCAATCCTGAACCATATCCAGGGTACCGAACTACCGACACCCCTGATTTCCGTACAGGAGAGCCCCGCACGCTTGATGGCATCCGTGAGGGAAGTCGTTTCGAATGGTGACGAGCATACGGCCTCGGTAGCAGTGTTTAGTCTTCGGATGCTTCAACACATTGGCGTCCTTCTAGCTAGGAATGTGGAGTTGTGCAAGGAGCGTGGGGTTCAAGCATCCCATGTTGATCAAGAAGGAGAATGGCTTGTTGTGCATTGGATTCCCCGGGAAGCCACCGTGGCCACCTTGGACCTGGCACAATTTCTTGCACTTGCGAGAGATCGAGGTGTTATCGACGGTAAGAAACCGTTCAGAGCATCCAATGGCAAAGACTAATGATATCTCTCAACCACTAGATGTCAAAAAGAAAAATGTTTTGGATACAGACTATTCCATCAGATTTGACGCATCTGATTTCACATCGGCCCAGTGTCAACTCCAACCCCCGTCCCTACAGGTTGGTCAATTATTTAGTCAACTTCGTTAGGAAGCTAACATAGAAACAGATATCAAACGCCATGTCGCAGCTTGGTGTACCTACTGGAAATCCGTCTACAAATGCTCCCCCGGGGACAGTTGTTACGCCACTAAAATTCGGGCTTATATCAATAATATCCAAAACACCCCCACATAATCAGTCCAAGCCAGCAAATGCGAATACAAAGGCTTCATTTCCAATTTTTGGCGCCCCCTCCCACTGGAATAGGTCAACTCACACACCAAGCTCTTCTCTCCCTTGGTCACCAGAAAACGCATCCAGCTCACCCCACATTTTAACGCCCAGAACGCCATCCGCGAAACAACCAAACCCTGCTGATTTCCCCAACTCATTGCCTCACGCAGGAGATCTCGGCCTCCCCTACACACTACCGCCAGTTTTCGGCCTCCCGTCTCCAATGATCTCTCGTCATCGCGATATCAAATCACGGTTCACGGCTGGGATCTCTGAGGCTTCTAAGGAATGGCCTAGCGATGGACTTTCTTTCGTCTCTGTTAGTAAAACAGGACGGAGTATTTTCTCGCGCTATGTCGCGAAGCTGCCACCAGCGAGCCTGTATGACGTGTAGCATATAACAATATTCATAATAAATGGCAAATTGCGCGGGGGATAATAGACGTTAATATTGGACTGGTTTGGATAGCAGTGAGGAGGTTAAAGCATAGAGGCAAGGCAATTCATTACCACGTATAGAGTATCCCAACTGCTTGATATCTCTCTCCTTGCGTTACCAGTCTCTTCTGCTAGACCAAGCCAGCAACTCAAGCTTCTGAAACTATTTTTTCCAGGTTATATTTTTTCCTGGTATAAGCTAGTAAAGCATACTCTGTAACTTTTGTTCGAGGTTAAGCTCAGTCAAATTGCGGCTCGTGGGTGGGCTAGAAAGAGGCTGTCGAAACATGATGAGATGGGCTAATGGCAGATGATCTAGTCGATCAGCAAAGCTTCCAATGCTCAGAGGAAAAGCCTTTATAAAAAGATGCAATATTTGGTGGAGATGTTCAGACCGAAATGTGATCCATGCTATGGTCTCTTTGTTCTAGTTCATCAGATGCGCTACTTCAACAAAACATTGAGATCTGAGAATGTGCTATCTTGAGTCTTCTACTCGATGCATTAAGTATACGAAGCATGACGGTATAAGAGCAGGCTCCTATTTCCGGAAAATGTATACTTGAAAAGGCCAAGTCGGGGCTTGATCCAGGTTTTGGTGATGGGTGGTACTTAGAAGAAGAATCGAGACTCTAGGGAGGTAAGAGATGGAATCACCACAAAGACATTTAGAGTAAAAATCAGAATATTAGCGTAACACTAATTAGTGTAACACTATTGGTTATAGTCAGGTCACGGACGGAAATTGAAGCTAATAGTTGCATTTTAAATTGAGTTAGGAGAGTGGAAAAGTACTAGATTTAAAGGCATAGGTTACTATTCAGGACCTCAACTGTAATTGAGCTGCTATACTGCTTTCAACTTTCCATCCTTCCTGCTTACTTTTGTTAGATCTACAGATAGGTTTAGAGGGCTTCTCAAAATGCGCAGCTTATAGAGGACGGTGTGCCCAACGACGATAGGCAGCTCTTCAGTTCTTCTAACAAATCTTACACGTGTAAAATCGGCAAAAAGGGAAGGTTCGTGGAGTTTTAAACAGATCGAGCAATATTGCCAGGCTACGGGTGCTTCCTGCTGCTGCTGGTTAGTGGACCGCACAAAGTTATTAGCTTAGTTCATGAGATACCTGTAAAGTGCTGTCAGCGTGGAGTTAACCCCCTCTTGCGTTAAATTGCTTTGCATAATACACGACACGGATATGTTTCACTTGCTTCCTGAAAGCTTCTAAGTAATACGATCCACAATTGATCTTCATTCTCGTGAATGAGACTGTAAAGCAGGCTGTAAAGCAGGCTGTCATTAAAATGTAGGTCAGCCCGGCAAAAAGCCTGCAGCCACATGCAGTAGCCTGCATGTTGGGCAGAAACCAGTTCTTGGAAGCACGTGGTAATGGTCAGGCTCTCATGCCGCTATGAAATCGTAGTTTCATCCATCTTCCAGCCTTGCCACGTCTTCCCTTTAAACCACCACCCAAAAATTATCAAAAACACAAACCTTTACATCTTCCGTTCCTCCCTCACTGCCTATACCTTTGACGCGAGAATCAAGCAATGGACCCGCTTTCGATCACTGCAGGCGCCGTTGGAATCCTATCCTTCGGAATCACGGTATGCCAAAGCCTTGTGAACTACTATGGCTCCTGGAAGGCTTATCCTAGAGATATTGACGCATTATGTCAATACCTAGAGAGGGTCTCGGGTATTATGAGCAACCTTAAGATGTGCATTGACAACTCTACATTCCCGTCCGCCTCCAAAGAACAGGTCGAGTCCTCTATCCGAGCATGTTCTACCCACGTAGCTGCTCTGTATACAAAGTTGGAAAAACTTGAGGCTGCTATACCTGCAATAGCTCCCCAGAATTCGGTCAAATCTGTTATCCAGAGGGCACAGTATCCCTTCAAGGAAAGCACGCTGAAGGGAATCAAAGACTGCGTTGCTTCCCTCGAGGCTAGTCTAGGGCTTGCGATTGGTACTTTAGCTATGTAAGTTTGTAATGTCTTAATATGTAACGGGTCTAAGCATATTTGACTGACTGTCGACCTTCAGCGACTGTTTAGGATCACTAAACAACAAGACAACTGCTATAGGAGCAAACCTGACCACTGCCAATCAAGGTATCAATACGATAAGTCAATCAGTACAGTCGCTTCAAATAGCGAGTGAGCAAGCTCATCAAGCTCTACCCGCCATCAGGGAGAACACAGTATCATTGATTTCGAACACACATACTGCTGGGAAGAGCCTCGCCAAGTTAGAGCAACAATTCCAGACATATGAGCCACATTTGCTGTTACTGCCTCTCATTCAAGAAAGCCTCGAGGCGTTACCCTCAAGAATGGCTTCCATTATAACATCTGCGTTGCAGGAAACAAGCAGTGATCAACTTCAATTTGAATCTAGGAGGACTATATCTGGAGATATGGTTAAAAAATACAATCCCTTCGTAGTAACTCTAGTATCTCATCCTCGACCATAACTAACTCTGATACAGGAACAAGATATTAAACGCCTGCAGCTCCAATGTATCACCAAGCCCAGCCTACTGCGCGAAGAGCTTGATAGTATTGACACCATCATTGAAAGCCAACATCCCGCCTCAAACAAGCATGCCAGAAGTGGAAACATAGTAGAACACTATTCAAAGTTCAAAAAGACCTGTGTTTGTCGAGATGTCTACAAGTCCTCTAGGTCATGGTCCACGATGAAAGCTTTCCAAGTGACAACGAAGACTTTGACAAGTCACCGCACTGGATGCCCGCTGTTCTGCAAGGTTCGACAAAGCCAAACAAAGGTTATCGTGGTGAAGGCTATGTGCACCAGCCTTTTAATGAAAGCTGTCGAAGTATCAGTGGCTTTGACGAGTGGCGCTGGTGGCTTTTCCTTGGCGCCATATCTAACACTGAAAACACTCTGTCGAGACGACTCTCCTGCATTTAAACTATTCCCGGAAGAACACCCTTTCGCTCATGCCGCCGAAAGGGGTTTATCTGGTGCTTATGTAGTACAGATGGAGAATAGTTTGCTGGAACTCAAAAAGCTTTTCCAAGAAGGAAAAGCATCCCCGTATGATATAAACCGTGAGGGGAAAACTGTCTTTCATGTTAGTACACTTCAAGTGCAGGAAGATTTGCTAATTACCATAGCTTGCCGTAAACTCATTGAACGGCGTTGCAGATCGTGGTGTGGTGACAGATCAACAATTATCAATTGCGCGAAGGAATCTACTTCTTGGAATCGCTCAACTTGGGGTACCAGTAAATGTCATTCCCAGCCCAAGCCGAAGATTAGGCCCTAATAGGTTAGTAATATAATTCCGAACCCTAACTGGAAGTTCGTTGGGTTACTAAATTCCTGTAGGAGTGCTCTCGCGGAGGTTCTTTGCGAGGAACGCTGGTACGGGATATATTATTTACCTGCAGAGCCTATATCGTTATCTTTACTCGAGTTTGGATCTTTGAGTGGCCCACGGGATATATCCTCTAAATTTCCGTGTATGCAATTTCAGATGATCGGCGATCTACCGGAATTTATAGATTGTAAGCTTAATAACGTCAAAGTTGGTTGTCAATATTATCGAATCTGATATCTGGTTTATAGTTTACGGCTGTGGTGCCTTGACATCTACAGTTCTGGCCAGATCAGCAGTAGCTCTGGAAAAAATACTTAATAAATACCCCGAGAGTATAAATGAGAGGAACGAGCTAGGCCAGACCGCTTTGCACTTATGTGCCAAATGGCCATGGGGGACGCGCCGGCTCCTCGCTGTCGGAGCAGCCACAGATATTGCAGATAATGACGGATTTTACCCAATAGACTATGCCAACAGATTTAACGACTTAGAGTCTACGGATGCTCTGTTAGCCACTGACTCCCCTGTTGATATTTCAAGCATATATGGTACTTCCTGTATCCGTTCGTCTGCGATGTTCTGTACTGCACTGGTGGACAGGCGGACACGACTAGCAAACTTAGCAAAGCAGATACTTTTACCAACAGATTTTGCAAACCTTGTTACATCTTCCCCCGGTCTCCTAGACAGGAACGCTCAAGAAGTATGTCGAAAGATAAGGGATGCCGGATGTAGTGTCCCGTCTGCTCTCAAGGTTCGTGACGAGCATGCTGCTGTATTCCATCACCCTGCACTCAGATCCGACGAAATGGAAAGTCTATATCGTGCTGGTTTCCAAGACCTCGATTGCCTTGACAATCATCAGAGGACACCACTCATGATCCATGCTGAGAATATGCGGTACGCAAACGCAAATACCATCCAGTGGCTCATCTCAAAGGGCGCAGATCCGTTGAAGAAAGTTGATGCTTCTGGAGTGGGTCAACTGAGCTATGTAGCCGCAGCAATGGCGAGATGGGCTGCGAACAAGTTTCGCTTTCTGCATGGTCATGGACTATACCTTTATGAACAGACTATCTACATATCAGATGAGGTATTCTCCGAGTTGGCACCAGGTCTTGAACTTCTCGCTCGGAACTCGCACATAACGGCTAGTCATATTTGCCGTTGTTCGTGTTCTAAAGGTTCATGCACACCAATCAGTGTGTTCCTACAGCATACCTGGTGGTTGGTTCTCACAAGGGGTTTCAAAAGGCATCTGTGTGTGATAGGCGGCCAGTCAAATCTCGGAAAGGCTCTGTGTGGCGAGCATTGTCTAAGCCGATGGAAAGATCCTCGCAGAACAAAAAACCGAGTATCAATGCGTCAGCCAGCGTGCATACAAGCCTGTCGGTACACATTGGCATTCTTCGCGGAGTGGATCTTAAGAACACTTCATAAAGAAGCAGGCATTCCAGACGCCTCTTTTGACGAAATTACTCGAGTATTCATCTTCACCGAGCTTGAGCTTACTCACACCTGTTGCCGACTACCAGCAGGGACATGGGGTAAATTTTCATCTAGGCACGAAGATGAAGTCTGCGAAATTCAAGATGAAGAAAAAGAGCTCATTCTGGAATTCGAGTCTCTCTGCACCGAAGCCAGTCGCAGACGACGGACGTTCCCTGGATCTTTCTGTGATTTTCTCTTCCAATTCATGAATGAGCTCGATGATAGGCCGCGAGGTCAGATTAGTATGGAGGATGCAGAAAGAATCCGGGACATAGGAGTTGTCCTTGACCCGGACTGCACAGAGGTCTGAACTTGTATCTGTATGTCTGGCAACTATTTGCCCGTTGGGCTTAGGCCCATATTGGCAAACACAATTTGATATAATCAGGCCAGAATCCCAATACATCTTGTCTCTGCCACTAGCTAGATATAACCTAAGAAGTCGTACAATTAAGGATTATAGTCTACTATACAAGAACAATCCTGAAATCAAGTTTATGCTCTTATATATATAATCTGAACTAGCGCCGAACCGTGGTTTTAATTCTTTTGCAGCGCTCTCTACTTTATAATTTCTATTATTAGAACTATATACCTCTAGACATTATAAAACCCCTGGAAGAACATATAGACTAGATAAAAACTTAAGTAGAAAGTATATTAAAGGAGAGGGTTATATTAGCTTAAAAGAAAAGAGGCTATTATGTAGGTAGTATAAAAGACCTTTTATCCTTCGTCAAATGACTAATACCGGACTCGACAAGTTGTTTATGACTGATACTAGACCTAAAACTTTACTAATGACTGAGACCGGACTTACTACACCTCACCTGCTGACTTACCTACAGGCTAGACTTACTTTAGCTATAGCCCCACAAATATTAAAGGCTTTATGTGAGATAGAAGCGTGTAATACAGCAATAAATATAGAAGGTGCAATGTCGCAATAAATAGAAGCGTGTAATGCAGTAATAAAAATTGCAATAAACATAGAAGCGTACAATGTAGTAATACGAAAGCGTGTAAGAAACATGCGATGCATTTGAGGATATACTTTTTACTATACACTTTAAAGTTGAGCGTCCGGTGTTAGTTATTTCACGTTTATACTTATAGGCGTCTATATATAAGCGGCGGTATAACCTAATCGCAACAGCTGTATTTCTAATAATAGCTCTTATGATAAAATAATATTATTAATATATAAGGAATTATATTTATGAAAAGCTTCATAATAGCACTAGAGAGTGCGCTGGGAAATGCGCTGGATATACGGGACACTCGCTGTAGAATGTGCTATAAGATTGCTAGATCCTCCAAATTTCAATATGTGGGCATAATCTGGTGCTGTCGAAAAATAATCCAGGGCCAGATTGTACTCCTCTCAGATTATGTTTGCCAATATGAGTCTTAGGCTTTGTACTTCAGCCGGGAAGGGCTTCAATCTATAGGCTCGGAAAAGTGCTAGAAAGATCAGAGACCCCTCGACCATAATAATTGAAGTAAGCTATGGCAGAAATTTCCATTGCTTGGGCGGCATTGCTTGACAAGTTAAGCACAGGAGTTAATTTTGACCAAAATTCGACATCCAAGCAAGATATAGAAAAATGACTTAAACAAGCGCGTGAAAAGGCGGCATAGAGTAATAGCTGGGAGAAACGTTGACTAGGAATAAGGCCTTGCCCCAATATGTATGTGCTGCGGCGGTTCACTACAATGGAAAAGCAAGTCAGGTCACGAAAACGCAAAAATAACCTCCCTCCCTTTCCCAATTTTTTTCCATTCAGCAAGTCTAATATTATACAAAAAAAATCAAATGAATTCCTGCGGGTGCGCCCGGTGTCTTGCAATATCCCCCATCTCATGCGTCTCCTCCGTCCACCCTGCCTGCATAGGCGGCGTAACATAACTAGGGCTATCAGGACGGCTCTCTCTCTGCCACTGATCATCTCTCTCCCTCGCGTCAACATCGAACTGAAAGTCAAAGTCCTGGATTGAATTCCGCTTCTTGGCATCCAGCCTCGCAGCCTGCTCGTCCAACAATAGCCTCTTCGTCAACCTCATCTTGTTATATATATAGGCCCCCGCAGCAACAGTAATGAGAAAGGTGATGACCAGCACGATGTCGTTGATTGTGTTATTTTTGCTCTTCTGCGCGAAGAGGACGCCGACGTAGACGAGGATGATTTGTTTAGGGAGCGTAGCGAAGGTCGCGACTGCGAAGTACCAGAACTTGACGTTGCAGGTCGAGAATACGGCGGTGGAGAAGTGGGAGGGTATTACGGAGAATCGAACTATAAGTACAACCTTTGAGGAAGCTGTTAGAGTTGGCATGAGGGATTGGAAGAGGGGCCATACTAGGAATCCACCGTCTCTGGTGAGGCGTGCCAGTGCGCCGTAATTGATATTCGTACGTTCGAGTTTGACGGCTTTTCTTCTAAAAGCATACTTGAAAGCGTACCAAGTCCCAACTGCACGAGTCAACTTCTGTCGAGGGAGGCTTCCCGTCAAGGGGGAAAAGGATGAAAAGGATGAAAACTTACTCTCTCCGAGAAAGGTTCCAGCGGCAACAACGGTAAAGCCTATCCAAAGCCCATAAACGACACCACAAAGTAAGGCAATAATCTCATGGCCAAATAAAGGAGGGAAAGAAATAATAATCAAAATCACTATCGGAATGAGAAACCCCGCAGGTAGGTCCCGGATCTTTTCTGATGCTGGTCTAATGGCCTATCCAAATTAGTATAATTGTTTCTCCCAGGGCAGAGAGCGGAGGATATACATTTACAACTTGATCATGTCGTATAACGATCGCGGCAGAGAGTGCTATTACAACAAGTCCCAAAATCCACCAGGCTACTCTTCCCGTCAGCTGGACCCCGCATCTAGAGCTCGAATTTCACCCACGTATATATTTCGGCTTCGTAACAAAATCTTTCCACTGTACGTCTCTGTAGTCGTATTCCTCTTCTTCTGGATCTGGCTGGCCGGGCTTTTGGTTCTTGGACGCCATGGTCGGTCGCTGTACTGCGTGCGGCTTAGGGGTAAACACTAGCGGGACTCGTGATCCAGAATAGGGGTAACGTCGAAAGGAGGGGAGCGAACAACAGCGCAGCCAACATCACCAGAACGAGCGACAGGAGTGTGAAAAGCTTTATGCTGAGAGACTGTGAATGTTTGTAAATGATCGTGTCCTCAGCACTCCGCGATATGGCGACGTTGAGGCTGTGCGGTGCGGCGCGAAGCAGAGCGCGTTTGAGGGTGCGGTTTCAGCTGCGGTGGGCCGCCAACGATGATTTGCGATGGATTGAGAGGATTCATCTAGGGGAAATGTACAGATCTACGGGATCTACAAGACCGGTCAATCCGGCACTTTTAAACACGAGGATGGGAAGATACGAAGTACGAGCAAAAGACAGAAAGTTTTGGGGGGAGAAGTTATGTAAGATTGGAATTTCAGCCCCTAAATGCCTATTTTGGTCCCCTAAATCCTCTACATCCTTTGGGCTGAGGGAGGCTGACATGTTGGGTGTAACGGATTATTAGAGGTGCCTTATCGTGATGTCACTATGCCTGAACGGATACTGATGCCGAAAATATTGCAAGCTATTCTGTGCATTGTTCACTGGGTGAAAGTGCTCAGCGGCACATTGGTACTGGAAAGGGGTATCTCGTGTCAAGAAAACCCAACAATACAAAAACTTTGGGGTTAAGAAATAAGGTAATCCAAGTGCCCTATACTCCGTAATGAACTTTTCTACGGAGTACAGAGTAGAATGAGATAAGTCACAAAGGGATTTAAGCCAATGTACAGGAAGGGCTACAATACATGTCATGTGACCCGATAAGTCATCCATCATTTGAGTTTACTTCTCACGCCTCCAGATTTCAGATTTCTTGATTTAAAACTTTTCAAGTTATTAACTGAAACCCTAGTTTAGGACGGGACTAATAGGTTATAGATGTTCGTAAGAAGCTTTCAGGTTTGCGAAGTAGCTTACCTTATACGCTTCGCCATGCAATCTTCAGCTATATAAATCGAGCCTCCGTAGGTAGATAGAGAAAATGGCATTTCGTCATTTTGCAACACGTGTTTATTCACGTGCCTTAGTTGAATTTAGCTTAGTAAGCGTTCCCCGTATGGGAGACGCGCATAGTCACGGAACACGGGGTCGGCATTCTACGGAGTAATAGTGAGCGAATGCGAGCAAAGAAGGACGAACCGACTATTAGGGAGAGGTTCGCATCCTATCCACACCACACCCTTCCTGCATGATTATCAGTTGATGCAGCGCAATGGCACGGTGTTTGCAGGGCAGGGCGGAACCAACACGCCTGCATCCCTATCCAACGACCTGCTTTTATATACAGCCTGATCAGTTCTTCCGGTCAGTGCCCTTTTCCCCGGAACGCAAGATTGCTTCCTTCCAGCCTTTCCAAAGCCTCTGGTTAGTGAGATCTAAATATGTCTGTTGAAAACGCACGCATAGTCGAGCTTGCGCGTGAGATTAGTAAAACCGTGGAGAATCTAGCAATTGAGGGCTCTTTACTTTCTAACAAGCACCGCGAGGACTTGATCAGAAATGCCGAAAAGCTCGCAATTGCGGCCAGGAAGCCCGAGGAAAATCTGTACTATCAAGCTACGCAGGTACGGCGGCCACCCAAGTAGAACTTGTATGCAGAGCGATGGGAAATTTGTATTAACTGCTGCTCTTTCAGACGGCCCAGAATTCCGCTATCAGAACTGCGATTGGCATGGGCATCTTCGAAAAGGTACCATCGTCTGGCATAGGTATTAGCACAAAGAACCTTTCAGCGGCCCTGAACGTTGAAGAGGTCTTGCTAAGTAAGTCACATAGTCTTCATCTACCGAGTTCTTATATTAGGAAGAGAAAAAATGACAGTATGAAGTTCGAATCATGCGTGCTTGTTCGAGCGCCCACCTATTTCTGGAAACATCGCGCTTGCATTTTATTCATAGCTCCCTATCTGCAACATTCCTAGTTTCAACGAATCGTGACATGTTTCAACAGATGTACGATTTTGTCGGCCGAGCAGTCTACACAATGCCATGTTTCCTCGAGTCTACAGGTTTTCGCAATCCGACCGACTATCGAAATGGGGCTTTCCAGTACGGGCATCAGACCGGCCTCGGATTCTTCGAATTTCTAGCGGAAGATCCTAAGAGGGCGGAACTTTTCAATAGCGGCATGCAGTCTGCAGCAACTGTCGGTAATGGTATCGCCAGCGTGGGACCTTATTCCTTTGAAGGGGGCCTGGGGACGGAAACGATACGAGAACAAGATGTGCTGATCGTCGACGTTGGGGGTGGAAGGGGGCAAGCGCTGAAAGCCATCAGAACAGCTTTTCCAAGACTGAATGGAAGAATGGTGTTGCAGGACATGTCTGATGTGATTGAAGATGCCATAGCGACTGGTCTTCCCAGATTCATTGAAACCAAATCTGCCTCATTTTTCGAGCCACAGCAGACTCAAGGTGAGCAGTTACCTACAAAAGTATCCCGAGAACAATTGAATTTCTTTTTCTTCCTCTCACAGGCAAAGGGCTAATGATGTGTGACTGTCTCCCATTTAGATGCTTTCTTTTATTATTTTCGACGAGTTTTCCACGACTGGTCTGACCATGATTGTCTCACAATACTGCGAAACACAACGCAAGCCATGAGCGCTCGCTCTCGTATTGTGATTGTAGATACTGTGGTGCCAGAGCAAGGTGCATCACGGCATATTGCGCTGCAAGACATCAACATGATGAGTTTCGGAGGAATGGAACGGACTCGGCGGCAATGGGAGGATCTTCTAAGTCAAGCGGGATTAACAATCATAAACTTTTGGGCCACCGAAGGAAGTCTGCAACAAGCGATTGAGGCGGCGCTCGCTCAATAGTAGTTTAGACGAAGAGAAGAAATGGGTTGAATGGATACTTGACCCAAGCGAGGATTTGACACGGCACGAGTACGACAGGACGGCCTTCCAGACCATGAAAAAATTGTGCATTGCCTACTCTCGTTCAAAATCAGCGGAAAAGCTTGACCCTTTCCTTATCCAAAAATCAAAGCCCTGACCTCAATGCTCTCACGGTGACGCGCACCTTCCGGAGTTCTTGGATCCTCAAAGGCAGTATGCGCTAGTCGACCTCCCTTCTCGCTATCGAAATATTGAATCAGCAGCCTCTCATCATTGTCTACCCCTGACCAGTAGTGCCATTGTTCATCTGCATGGGCCAAAGACAGTGTCTCGCCAATGCGGTCGGCGTACCGATGTTCAACCATGTGTAGGTCTTGATCCTTTACCGTCTTTGAATCGGCAAACGCAAGAGGGAAAGACTGCACTGGTCCATTCAGGGGTCGCCAAACATTGATAATGCGGACACGCCCTTTCCAAAGCCCATCTGCGTCGTTGGGCAGAATGGTGCGCGCTTTCGCCAGAGCGGCTGCCTTGCTTTGGTCAATGTGGGTGCGAAGAACAGGCGGTCTGCTTCCTCCAGACGGGCGAGATGTGTGGTCGAATACGAAGACTCGCTTGGCGTGCGGAAACCTCTTGAGCAGAGTTCCTTCGACTTCGGGATAGTACTTCTCTTTGATGGAATCGCTGGAGCCGAAGTCTACGCCTGGGGACAGCCCGGCTCTCAAGGTCGCAAACGCGTTATCGTCGATGTTGTAAAGTGCCTCCTTTCCTCGGATATCCTCAATCGTAACAGACACATCTGCATCCCCAAAGTTTCGCCGAGGCATCTCCTCCGGAGGTTCGGTGCCAAGTGGGTAGTTGAAGGGCTTGGAGCCATCGGATGGGCCGTCATAGAACTTCAAGGAGGCAGTCACCGGATCTCGAGGAATGTACGTCGAGTCGTGGTTATTGCTGTCCCATGGCGCTGTTCTGGTGTCTGCTGTGGCTGTCGCCATTATGAATTGTCTCGCTATGTAGCCGCAGCTTCTCCTGGGGTTATATTTTTTCTCCAACGGGGTGGTGCAGTAAATGTTTATGACCATTAGCTCGCGTTGCACAGCGTGTTGGCGCTAGCGATACATGTACAGTACCTAAGGTAGGTAGCACCCTGGATCATCAGCCCCGCCCCGCTGCCAAATCAGATCTTAGTTAGCGAGACTGCGGCCAATCAAGATCCTAAGGATACCTACCTAGGTAGGTAGGTAGGACCGTAGGAGTCCCCTGTTGACACGACTTTTGGCCTGTACCTCCGTACTGTATGCTGCCTTTGGCCCACTTTACGCCACTATACTGTATTTGTATCCCAGACTCCTAGTATGCACTACCGTAGCCTACATACCTATATATCTATTATCTATACAACTTGTGAAAACCTCCGGCAGGTCACAATAGATTACAAAGGCCACGGCAACGATGCACTACGCTTTCCGACTAGGGATCAGCTCGACTGACCCGCTTTCAGCTTGGTTCAAATCAACATACTCCCCGTAACCGGATCCCTTGCGACCAGAGTCTTTTGTTGACCGGCGAGTACTCAGTAGACCGACAAGTGAATTGTATTGGTTTTTGAAATACTGCGTGGCTGGGAGAATTTGGAAAAGAGGCGACAGCAGAGGAAGGCATGCACAAACTATGCCAATGTGCAGCTCCACGGATCTGGGCATCGTTAGTGCTCGCTTTTTCAACGGATAGTTTCAACTAGCGTCTTACAGCCAAAGCGTTCTGGTTGCGTCTGGATATGTGGCATCGTATAAGCTCGGAGCTCTGACGACCTCGACCTCGCGTACTATGGCTATGGCCACGACACTATAGCCAGTCAGCGGATGGTCCAATTTTGAAACAGGGGGCATGCTCTATACAAGAATCCTGTAGCTAAAACGAAGAGCACACCAATCATCCTTGCTCGACGCAGCTGAAGCCTTGAGACTAGAAGTATGGGCGCGACGACAAGGAGGACATCAGTTACAATGTTCAATGCTCCAGTAGCGACGGTAATTTCCTGCAATGGCAAGCAGTCTCCAGGTAGAAAGAAATCCCAGCCAGCTTTGACAGGTTTGCATTGAAAAATATTCGCGACAGCAACAGCTATACAGTATGAAGGGATGATAGCCATCATGATGTGGCAAAACCACCGGAATGGCTTGTTCACACTGAATATTCTGAGGTAAAGCAGAAGAATTGACAGCTTAGCGAAGACGATGGCCGCGAGGTAAATGATCGTGGCTGCCTTGGCCCACTATTGCCATTATTAGCAGCTTTTCCTAGAACTACAAACGATGGATCTTACTTCGTAATTGTAGCCAAAGTTTGCTTTCTCAATATCCCAGATATGTTGCCCAAATTGATATCTCGTTGCCACTGCCGCACGATTAGATTCAGTGCCTGCGGTCCTTGAGCGTCTGGTACTCACTCAAGCCAAGCATAGTCGATCTTGCAATCGCTAACACCAGAGAAGCAATAATAAACCAGTCTTCCCAACCAGTGGAATGTAGCATGGTCCATCTGACCACCATACGAAATGCTACTGCGACGAATGCGAAGCCAAGTGTTACCAATGTTCCAACCAGCATCCGGGGGCCATTTGACTCCCCATCTCTGCCATATATTAAGCTGGGGGCTTGCCTATATGATCCGCTCTGTTTCGAGCTTGTGCATTACTGTAATGTGGCGAGGCCTGTGCTAAAATGACCTGCGTTAAAATGACCTACATGAACCCTCTTTTTACCACAGGCTCGATCGCACATGCTGATTTACCATGAGGTGCAGTGGGCTCTTGGCCAAGATCCTATAATGTTCGAAAGTAAGTGATCCATGACGGTGTCTAGGCCGCGCATCTACGCCCTAACTGCATGTGCTAGCAGACAAGTCCGGACATTTCGTTGTGCAGATAAGCAAGGAATAAAATATATGAGACATAGTGAAATAAAGCCAAAGAACATTATGTGCGATCAGAGTGAGGGCAGAAGGGGAAATTCCAATGACACGCATACAACTTCCACTGTTGGTAGACTCAAGAGATGTGAGAGATGCTATATTATATTGGAATACTTGATATCGCAAGAGTTCTTCTATGTAGAAAAGGGTAGGTTGAGAGTTTAGGCGTTCCTTCATTAACGTCCATGCCTCATAAGGACAGCGCAAACCGTCAGAGTGTTGAACCTCACTGACCTATATATAGGAGCATCGGAAGCAACAAATCTGAATAATCAGTATATTGCATATCGGAACGCAGCCTGTTTTGGTGTAAGCAGGACGCCACCGCGGGAAGGGTAAAGAGAATTTCAAATAGATACCCCTCCAGTGCTACCATGCCAACTCCTGTTAGCATGTAGTTTCGACACGATGCAGTCATAATAGCACAATTTCAGAAGACTCTTTCCAACAACCTAATGCCAGCCCATTCGCGAAGAAGCTGCCTATTCAGGCATGTATCTACGTGGATGTCCTTTCAAAGATTACTGTCACACGGAGTAGGGCCGGCATTCGGCTCAAAAGACAAGTGCTGCACGAAAGCAACTGCTGAACTCGCCCCGGTCTCTTGGTATTTCTTCTTTTCCCAGATATTTTGCTTAGGTTGTAATTCCTAGCTTTGCTTGCAGAATTGAAAGGCTATCAATTTCGATCCAAACGTCTTCAGTAGCAAATCCAACGCAATGGCAGATCAATCTTTCGATGTTAACATGTTCACCACGCCATATCAGCTCACTAAGATCTTGCATCGCGATATTTACCCAGCAGTTGACCCAGGTAACCCATTATTGAGCGCTGAAGGCAAGGTCGTGATTATCACAGGTGCCGGTGGGGGCCTAGGAGCGGTGGGTTGTTAAAGCCCCAAGATAGCCAGCTTGGGTCATACTGATATAATTTGAATAGGCTGTGGCAAGGGCATGGGCTCAAGCAGGAGCTGCAGGAATCGTCTTAGTCGGACGTAAACAGGAGTCTCTAGATCTCACTGTTTCGAACGTCAAGGCGATCTCTTCTTCCGTTTCCCTCATTGCCAAGCCCATAGATATCTCCGATGAGAATAGTGTCAAACTTTTGTTTGCCGAGATAAAAACCATATTTGGCAAGGCTCATACTCTTGTCAATTCCGCTGGGCGTATGGGTGGAGGTGTGGTTGGGGAGGCGTTAGCGACGTCTTGGTGGGCAGATTTTGTAATAAATTCCTCTTATCAATCCTCGAAGCCCGTCATCTTGCTCACGCACTCTTTTAGGAAACAAATGTAAAAGGCACTTTTCTTATGATCCAAGCCTTTATCCAGAACTATGATGCCGAAGGCACAGTCATCAACTTGGTCAGCACAGCAGTTACTATGACTATTCCCGGCATCAGCTCGTACGCTTCAAGCAAACTCGCTGTTATGAAACTCAGTGAGGCTGTGAGCCTTGGTACGTAGAAACAAACCTTCCTACTGCATCTTTTAGAGCTTAGAAATACTAAAATGAAATCAGAGTACTCAAAGCTTCGCACTTTCTCTCTTCATCCCGGTATCGTCGATGCAGCAGATCGAGGCATGATTGTCGACGCCTTGACACCCTTTGCGAAAGACACCCAGAGATTGACAGGAGGTGTTTCTCTGTGGCTAGATACAGCTGAAGCTGATTTTCTGGAGGGTGGATTTTTCAGTGTTAATTGGGACGTTGATGAATTGAAAGCTCACAATTCGGAAGTGACAGATGGAAATCTTAATAAGTTGGCCTTCTTGAATGGAAAGTTGGGCCCCGAGGGGTATCACTGGTCTCTCTAGTAGATCATGTTCGCCCTTATAGCTGCTTCCGAATAACAGCCTTCGTCAAAGCTGAAACTTTTCGCATACTAGTTTAAATGCTTAGTTGCTATTTACTCCGGGTCTGTTTTCCCCTTCACCTTATTTTAAATGTACTGTTCAATATGCTCGTACAGGCTTGGAAATACTCTATTATAACCAACTATCTAAGCACTCGATGTAGAAGTATTCCAAATTTCAGTTTACTAAACCGCAACTTCCCGCCTCAGTATGCCAAACTTCTTTTCGAGCCATTCTCTGCTAGTGAATATCTCCGGCTTCTCAGCGGCTTCTTTGACGCGTGGTAGTAAGGATTCCATCTTGATATCGTCCTCTGTACGTTGTAGATATGCAATACTGTATCTCTCTTCCATAGACTGCTTGTTTGGTGGGCTAACTTGATGTAAGCAGGGAGTTAAGCGGCCTCCAGTCAGCATGCTAAGTCCTAATTGCTCACATGTGTCAGCTTTCATATTTAATGTTTTAATTTGCGAGCCATTAAGGAGTAAAACACTCCACGGTATTAGATCATAAAGAATAGAAAATAGGAATATGTACCGTCACCGATATTAACAATAACGCAATTTTGCTTCGGTATCACAAAATGCCAGCCCGTTTTCTGAGGCAGTGATACTTGCAACCCGGGTGTCTGAGAGAATAGTAAAGTTAAAGTTCCGAGATCGGTATGCGGAGCTTGTGGAGCGCCCGTCTCAAAACAAGGTTGAGCAGTATAGTGAAGAAGTCGGAGTATATCAGTTGATGGAACGTCGTCTCGGTGGAAGTTGGTAAGAGCAGCTTCTGGTGGTAGATTGAGAGATTTCGAAAGCGAGGAGAGAAGTAGAGCGAGAATCTTATGAATACGCCTGAATAGAACCATAAGACTTGGAAGTTGACGTGCGACTATAGGGGGCTGCGCAAATGTGGGATTAAGGTGTGCCTTCCCAGGTATCTTGTACGCTTATTAGCTATATTCTTAGGGTGAATTATCCGAAGAATCCATCAGAAACCAATGATTGGGCTATATGCTTACTACATAGCTTTCGAAGCCATCGCGATTGCCACAAATACCTATCACAGTCACACTTTTGACCTCGCAAGATAGAGGGAACATGGTCTTTACCCCCAAAGTTGCGGCCGACAGGCTTATAGCTAGAGAGTATTTGTAAGCATTCATTGGTCTGAAATATGAGAAACTGTTTACCCGTTAATCTTCAGCTTACTGAGCTTGTCAACGTCAAACTCCAGTTTCTCCTCTTCACTTAACCTGAAGAGCTCTTTAGAAAGGGCGAACACATTGTTCACTGCATCGAAAGTTGACCTGTAACGCCAATCGCTGAGATCGAGATAGAACACGCCTTCGTGCTGAGCAGCAGTGAACATTCTGGCTAATTCGCCACTCTCACAGTCTTCAAGCCGTCCAATATTAATGGTCGCAATAGAGGCTATGTTATCACTTTCCATGATAGTATAAGCTGCTCATAAAATTGTAGATAACTTCACTAAACCGACCAAAAAAAAATGTTCTCAAAGAGTCGCAACAGAGAACTCGATATAATATAGTCACAAGGTAGCAGAATAGATATCGAAAAACCCCCTCGTCTTTCCGGACAGACACTTCCCACAGACATAAAACTACTTAATCGTGTCCCCCTGACCTGCAGTAGTGGGAGTCCAAGTATTCCCCCCACTGTCCCCCTGACCTGCAGTAGAGGGAGTCCAAGCATTCCCCCCACTACCTCCGGTAGTGTCGCTGTTCAAAGTTTAACACGTAGCAAAGTTTAACAGCTGAATAAGCAGCCTCAAAGTACTAAAGTGGAAAGCTTAGAACTTGAATTACGCCGACCATTCTCTAAATTACGCGGGCTGTTAAACTTTGCTACGTGTTAAACTTTAAACAGCGACACACCGGAGGTAGTGGGGGGAATACTTGGACCACCACTCTAGCGCAGGTTAGGGGGACACGATTATCTCGCGGCTTGCTCGGGTACTCGGCCCGCCACCCACTTTTGTATAGCGCTTAAAGTACCGGAGTAAGCCGTCTCGATTATAAAAAAAATAAGTGACACTACTATAAAAGAATCGACCTCGAGCGGTATATAAAAGTGGATGGCGGGCCGAGTACCCGAGCAAGCCGCGCGAGATAAGGAGTTTTACTTCGGTATGTCTGCGGAAGTGTCTGTCCCGAAGTAATAGTCGGCTGGCCTTCTTTGCTCCCTTTGACTAAGGGAAAAACTTTGCTGGAATGAAGCCTCTTAGATACTCTATCAGCCAGGATGCTGCTGCTGCCAGTGTCCTTGGCTTCCGTTGCACCGCCTAGCTGAAACCTCAATCCGCATCACTGCGAATCCCGTAATGCGGCCTAACCCCTTCCAAGTAATGCTGGCATCGCTTGATAAGATTTCTAGCACACAGCAATATCTGTGCGGGGGGCGAAGTCTGCGGGAAAATATAATATCATATTGCCGCCTAGTGCATTGCATCCTATATATGCGGCAAAGAACTCGCTGCAACGTAGTGATGGAAACTGTGCCCCTATAAGCTTTTCTATTAATAGCCACCATGAACAGAAAAACTCGCGTTATAAGCATACTGCGGCATAAGCAATTTCACTTTTATGCTTTGAAATCTAGGTCCTAATATTATAAGTATATGCTTCAAGATCTAGGTCCGGATTTTTTTTTACCACCTACCTACTACCTACTACCTAAAAGAATTTGCTTAGTTTCCTTAAATTTGACTAAAATTCCTAGCTAACTTTTAGACTAATTACTTAGTATACTACTTATGCAGACACGCCTACGTAGAGTGTAATTTGACTACCTCTTCTCTTCTACTTTCTTATATTAGGCTCTCTTTAATAATACTAAACGCTGCGATATTTGCAGATATATAGTATATTACTTTTTTATCTCGAAAAAATAAGTAATAAATAGTAGTGAATACCTATGCTAATGTAACGATTATGCTTTCTGGTCTTTACGCAAGGCCGGCTCAGACTAGG
>QGMF01000482.1:0-29221 GCA_007821475.1 Lachnellula arida | reverse complement strand
AAGCATTTTTAGCCTATAGCTATGCTTAATGCCTAAAATTTAATTAAGGCACGCATTTTAAGTTTCTGCCCTTTTTTTAATTAATAAGGAAGTAAGCTAGTAGAATATAAACCCTTATATAGAAAGATTGCCCTAATTATAAGGAGTATTTTACTCCTAAAGATTATTTAATTTAGATTAAAATCTATAGAGTTATTAAGGTTTTAGATAATTAAAAATGGCAGGGGAAAATAAAAGGGTGCGGGGATAAGAAATCGGCAAAATGCCAAGGAAAATTGATTATTTAACATATGACTGTACCACCAAGACCGCCGATAAGCAGGCAAGAAATCTCAGGCCGCAACTTGACCACTTGCCTCTGTGGCAGAACCTTGACAAGATCGCCCTCGCTAGGTTTGATAACGATCTTGCCAAGATGCTTACCGGCCTGCATGGTTCGGAAAGCACGCTGGATCTCGGAAATCGGACACACGGTCACAGGCCGAACTGCTTGAATAGCCTTCTCCTCCAGTAGATCGAGGCATTCCCTCAGAACACGATGCAGGACTTTTCCTTGAAAGTTTCCGAGCTGGAGCAAGTCAACAGCCATAAAGGAGATCGCACGATCGAATGGCCCCATCTCAAGTCTCTTATTGAGTTGGATATCACGCTTCCCTATTTCTACGAAACGACCGAGCGTAGCCATGACATCCCAAGATTCTTCCAGGATCTCCCTAGCGAGAGAGTTCAGCAAAACATCGACTCCACGGCCATTGGTTGCTGCCATAACGTCCGCGGCGAAGGAGATATCACGAGAGGAAAAGATGTGGTCATCAGGAATACCGTAGGTATTCTTGATGAAATCGCGCTTATCCTGCGAACCAACAGTTGCAAATATTTCCACGCCAGCCCATTTGGCCAGACTAATGGCCGCTTGACCGACACCACCGGAAGCAGCATGGATGAGAATTGTATCCCCCTTCTCGAGATGAGCCTTTTCGAACAGGCTGTAATAAGCGGTAACGAAGACCATAGGGATTGAAGCCGCAGCTTCGAAAGACATGTGATCTGGGATTTTCCCAACTCCAATGTAGTGAACGCAAATTCTGCTTGCCCAATGACCTCGAGTAGTCAATGCGCATACGCGGTCGCCAACCTTGAACTTGTGAGTAGCTTTTGATCCAATTCGTGTGATGACACCACCGCACTCAAAGCCCATGATCTTCTCTTGGAGCTGACCTATAGCGACCATAATGTCACGGAAATTCAGTCCAAAAGCCTTGGCTTCGATCTCAACATAGTTCTCCTCAAGGGGCCTACCAGTATCTGGATCGTCCTTAAAACGAGGCTGTCGAGGAGACCCGGAGTTCTGACCCCCATACGGAATTCACGTCCAGGCTGAATAAAGGGTTGCATCTCCGGAGCAAGATCGGTGGCATCAGCAGATACTTCGACGTTCTCCTTGTTGTCATCGCTAATTCTGGGGATGAAGAGGTCACCATCGCGAATAGCGTACTCAAAATCTAACGCGTTCTTTTCCGTTGCATAGTTGAAGGCTTTCACAAAGACATCAATAATGTTCTTGACGTAAGATGTAGACCAGGCCGCCTCTTTGGGGTCAAGATCAAGAGCAATTTAACGCTTGGAGTTGTCTTCGAGCCGCCAAGTACGGAGCAGGCCTGTATGGAGGCTCAGCTCAGGATGAGGACAGTCGACGGCAGCACCACGTGTGAGCCAGAAGACCCCCTTTGCTTCATTAAGAAGGGACTTAACAGACTCGAAACCAGCAGCATCAATACCATCAAGAAGTCGGGTTTCAATCTCCGACACAAAGATTGCAATCTTACCACTCGGGTTGAGCTTATCAAGGCTTTCGATGGCCGGTTTAACTGAAGCCCTTTGTCTGATGGAATCTTGAAGATTGGAGAGCCACTCTTGAGGTGGAGAAGAGCCCGCATAGGTAAACACGACATGTTCGGGGTGGTCTGCTGGAGCAGTCGGCACAGTAGTCAACATAATGACACTCATGGCATAATTTCGAGCATCTTCGCAGTCGCGAATAGCAATATCGACACCGGAGAAGCCAGTACGCCCAAGAATATCTTTCCACATTTCAAGCGGCATGTTAGGACTGTACTTCCTCTCGGGCTCCTTGCTGAGCCACCAGCCCGGCAAAGTACCGAAGACAAGCTGGACGTCTATGGCATCTTGAGTAGTCTCCACCATGATGAGCTTGCCGCCTGGCTTGAGTAACTTATTAACGTTGGTCATGGTGTGCTCCATGTCTTTAGTGGCGTGTAGGACCTGGCAAGCGATTATGAGGTCGTAACTTTCAATCTCGAATTCTTGGGTTTCCGCGTCACTCTCAACATCTAGCTTGTTGAAGGTCATTAAGTGCTCCCAAATGGCAAATTTCTCTCGGGCAGGCTCGAGGAATCCCGACGAGATATCAGTGAAGTCGTATTGAGCGAATCGGGGGTTCAATCCATTCTCGTTGCTCATGGCACCAAGAACTGGTCCTGTGCAAGCACCGGTACCACCGCCAATCTCAAGAATTTTGGCACGTGGGTAGGCGTAAGAGAAGGTACGAACTAACTTCTCTACCTGTTCAAGCGATCGGTCGATACGAAGAGCATTTCCATAGTACTTGTAGAGAAGCTTGCCCTCCATCATGAGTTCCAAGGGGGTGAGTTGCTTCCTGAGGATACCGAGAAGGTTGTTACCAATGCGAACAAGCATTTCACCATTGACTGATGCGGCACTGACCTGGTCCCAGAGATGCTGCTTAGCACTCTCGCTAGCCTGGGACCATCTGGAGCTCTTGGAAGCAATCTCGCCTTTGGCTGCTCGCTCCTCCTGGTACCTTAACCAGTCCAGCAAGATCTCGTATTGCCATTCCAGATTCGCAATATCATTTTCAGTAAGCTCCTTCAGAACGTCATGGATAATATACGCCGTGGCCTGTTTGAGATCCTCAACGATAGCTGTCTCCTGAGGGCTCATGCCCCTCTGAACGGACTGCTTGTAGGTAATATCCTCGACAACCGACATATCGTGAACCCAGTCGGATTTAAAGCAAACCTTCGTGTCGTCGAAGATGGACTCTTCCTTGATGGAGTTGCCCAGAGATTGGTAGTGCATTTGACTGATTTCTAAAATAGGGGGCATGGTTTTGTCATCTTTATTAGTCAAAGCCATGGACACATCGAAACCCTGAAAGTTTGCAGAGTGTATTTTGGCAAAGTTTTGGAATCTATGTCTAGGAATGTTGCTGATGTCTATCTATTTACTCTAAAGTTTAAATATATTATATTATTATAGATAGGTTCTTTTTCTAACACTTATTAGAGCTTATTTCTTTTATTTTCACTTATTATTTTAGTGTTAGAAATACCTTATTTAGTATATTACTTAGAATAAGCAAGTTATTCTAAAAGAGATAAATATAATAAAGATATAATATTATTATACAATAGTTAAATAAGAGTTTAACTAAGAGGTAACTTTATAAATATATAACCTTTTATAGCTTTAGAAAAATATTAATTTTATTATATAAAACTCTTTATTATAAATTTGTATTATATATATATTACATTTAGATAATACCCTAAAGTCAGATCCTAGCCATAGAGCTTGCTGGTTGTGTTATCCCTCTATAATATTATATTGATCCTATGTTAGCATCTCGTAATAATCTGCTCTACATTATCTATTAGCGGAACAGCGCGGATCCGTACAAGTACAGTAAGCCACGTTGCGGACCAAGACACAGCACGACACGGGACCCCTCACCGGTCTCGTCCCACCTCTGCTTGCCGTGCGGAGTAGTGCTGCCGCTGCTGCATAGAAGTATTTCAACGCCTTTTCGGTTGCGGCGTAAGCATGCATCTAATAGTCGGCTGCCTTCCTTCTTTGCTCCCTTCGGTCATAGTTGGTTGAAGCGAACGTCCCGTGTAAGCGATTGTCCTGCAATAAAAACTACGGAGGTATAGCGGTGAAGTAATATTAAAATTCTAAAAGAAACAAAGATGTTAGAACGCACCTTAAGCCTCTTAGAGCAGTGCTTACAAGGTCCCCCGCGTAAGCTCTAAGCCTATTAAGGCTTTATTTACTTAGTAGACTATCTAAATAGAAATAGAAGAAGTAAAGACTAATTTGGAATTTTAATATTACTTTACTACTATACTTCTATACACTAAAATCGCGATAATATAAGTGAGGAAACATAGATTAAAGTATATATAACTATATTATACTTGAAATATATAATCTAATAATTATTACTAGGTAATTAGATATAGTAATTAAGCTATATAACTAATTAAAATTAAAAATAAAAAGGTCATATAGCTTAAAAGTCATAAAAAGGAGTATTTTAGGACACTTTTTTAGTAAGAAAGTGCTATAAAATAAGCGTAGAAATAGCTGTTTTGCGATTTTAGTAAGGAATCCTATACAAATCGCAACGCGGGACAATTACTTACATGGGACGTTCGCTTTAACCGACTATGAGCGAAAGCGAGCAAAGAAGGCTGAGCGAAAGCGAGTAAAGAAGGCTAACCGACTATTACCGCTGTGACTCGGTTTGATAGAGCGGCGGACGGTAGGGGTGTGGTGGCTATGATTTGGCTTACATGTGCGAGATGTGATATGCAGGTGGAGTCCTGGGTCCCACCCCCGCACCCGTTATTGTTGCAGGAAGCATGCCTGCTGTCTCGTAAAACGTTCATGCACCTAAGCCTCATAACAAAAGTATCAGAACCCCACCCCACCCCCATACCCCGCTATGGAACTTATCTATTTAGATAATCAATCCAATTAAGACCACAGGATAGGGAGTTCCTTATTGCAGGAAGCATGCCTTCGGTCTCGTGAACGAACATGCACCTAAGCCTTACAATAGAAGTTTACACCTTATCGAAACAACCACTTCACACTTTGTTGCCCCTGTCTGTATACGTCCTTCCTATTTCATATGCTCGGAGCGGAGAGAAGAGGTTGCAGGCATCCGAAGATGGCAAAAGGTCCTTGAATCAAGATACGTGAGAGTAAGCAGGAATGAGCAATCGAGAAGTCAAGTACTCAAGTCGAGCTTAATTGTTGAGACGGTAAAACATCTTTCCCACCAAAAAAGACTCAGTCCACACAGTCTCACTAAGTTCTGATTCCTGCTCACAAATCAATTACACGATGGCACCGCCCGCCATCCTACGATCATTTGCTCACAAGTTTATCCAAGCCCTTGAGAGCCTGGATGTTGACGAGATGATCGCACTTAGGCTGCCAGAGTGCTTACACCTGATCTACCCCAAGTCAATGGAGTACCCAGTCATGGATAACGAAACGTTCGTAAATTCTCCTCCGCTCGTCCAGCCGTCGTTCTCCAAAGTGATGATATTACTCAAGAAAGAACTTGTTGAAGCATTAAGCTAATAGGTTGCCTCACTCCTAAAGTTTCCGTAGAGCGTACACGCCGGTCTTGCCCAACTTTCAAGGCTTTAAAGCAACTATTCACAGCATCGCCACTGATACCAACCTGGACAGAGTCATTGTACACGCCAGCACGGAGGCGACTACAATTGCTGGCCCTTACAGTGGCGAGTATGTGTATACTTTGCACGTCAACGAGGAAGGAACCAAGCTGAAGAGAGTGGAGGAATTTGTGGATAGCTTCAAGTCAAAAGAGGAGGGTGCAAAGCTAAGGGCTGCGTTAGCAAAGTCAAAGGAAAGCACCGCGTAAAACGTAGGTGGAGAATGTATGAGAACACGTTAGATGTTTGTAGTTTGGTAAAAGTAGTCATTCTGACAAAGACAGCAATGGTAATAATACTAGCAGTATTAATATTACTAAGTGCTTTCATGTAGTATTGCAATTCTTTATATATTCCAAATTCCACCGGCTGTGTCAAAACTCCAAGCCTTTTCCTATCGATGTTCACTATGAAAATCAATAGATTGTAATTATAAACCTAGGTATCTACATTAGTAGACACAGCATCAATAAAACAGCTTTATTGCCACTAACTAGAGTTGCCTATATTTTCACGAGCCTGTTATAGTATTCACTCATCACTAGATACCGGATGGATGGGTTTCTGGGAGGGCAGAATAGTTCAAAGAGTGAAAAACCTTTCATAAAGCATACGTCTATCTATAGAGTCTCGTTGAAATCAGAACAGAAAAAACTTCTCGCAGGGAGCTCATTGTTCTTACCACCTCTCATTTGCATCATCCACCCATGGGGTCCATCGCGTGCTAATTTATCATCTCTACCCTCTACCCAGGCTGAAGTAATCCAAATTTGCGATCAAGGGACATCAGAGTTCCCATTTATCACGGAAAGCCAGTTCAGATAGAGTGAGCCTTAAGGAACAGAGAGAAGGCGCGAGGGTCCTTTGCTAGCGGAAGCACGTAAAGACACGCGGTCCAAAGACACCAATAGTGCCAAGTCTTTTTGTCCGCGACTGGGTTCTGTAGCCATAACTCTCTTCCGACAATGTAGAAACCAAGCCCGACAGGTACGATGTACCCAACAGGTCCCATACGCCAGAAAAGCGGGCAAACAACAGCCCAAATAGCGGTTGGGATAGCCACCGTCCACCTTGCTGTCCTGTCACCAAGGACAATAGGTGCTGAGCGCCTGCCCTTTGCCCCGTCTCCTTCCTGATCTGCCATATCCTGCACATGCATAGTAGTGAAGATGACTCCGCTAACGATCGAAAGCCACAGCCACGTTCTTGGTAGGGGGGTGTTGTAATTGGGCCCCGAGGCGACTTTCAAACTTCCCTTGTTGTAGAGAAAAAATGCCCCAGAAATGATTAGATTTCGGAGAATGAAATCCTCATCTCCTCCCTTGAGGTCGTTATACATCCAAGTTAGGCAGAAGAGCAAGGCAGTTTCCTCCCATGCTCCCAGAAGATAATTGATAGTGAGCACCACGGGTAAAGCGGCAAGCAGAATACGCCGAGTCCCAATAATCGTAAGTCTGCCAGAAGGCAAAGGACGCCAGGGCTTGTTGAGAGAATCCTCCAAGACGCTTTCTGGAAGTCGTTGGTTGGCAAGAGTGAAGATGCACAAGTACGCGAAGTTCCAGAGGAACACGAGGGGAAGCCGTCCGAGAATTTCAAATAGGTCAGGAGAGTCGCTTGTTGTCAGCAGAGGTCCGGCAAGGGCGCCGAACATGCCGAACGCTGTGCCCGGGACGACAAAGGTCCCAATGTCGCTTACGGTGAGTAGCCATAGAGTTTGTAACGAGTATCTCACGAACGCGAGAGTGTATTTAGTAGGCTACTTTCTCATCAGCTCCAGTCGTATCATGATATTGAAACCTGTAGTTTTCTTTGGGGGGATGGGTCTACTTACAGGTTGGGCAGCTGCTGGTTGTTTGAACGACACTTCGTTGTCTTTTTTCTTTGATGAGTGCTGCATTGTTATTTTGGTTTGCGTCGTAGAAGACATAATATTAGGTGTAAGTTGATAAGAATGTATTCCACCGTTGAGGGTATTGTGTCAGCAAATATATTTAGGCACGGGTTGTTGTCTTTTTTCTCTTAAGATTGCTGGCGCAATCTCAAAGATAAGCTTGATTTCGGTCATGTAGTAAATCCTCAGCTCATCACCATCATGACAGTGAAAGGGAAATATCTGAGACCCAATCATAGATGTCTTTTCTCTCATCCTATAGTCATGAGGAAGGACGGTGTAACCGGACCATGCCATCCTGGACTCTACGTACTAGTAAGTGCGCCCAATATCAAGGATTCGTGTCATCATGAAGATAACACTTTCTTTCCTTCCAGGTGTTATCCGTAGAAGCGTTAGCTCGTGCATAGAATCAATAATGCATATGCCGCTCGATGAGTTTGTTGAATTTTGCAGCATATACCTTACTTCAGTCCTTCGTGTAACACAGCATGATCATTGCAAATCATTGCAGTATTCACATCTGACTGCACCATGTATGCGCGAAATTCAAATATACGCCTTCCTTTACTATGTTTGCCCGGGTAAGTATTTCAAGCCTACCCTGTCCTACTATCTTCGTAAGCACGTTACCTGCTTGTAAATCAACCCCACGCCTGAGCCGTATGCACATCATCGCGGCGATGGCAATCACTTTCGAACAATGAACTAGTTTTCGGATTCAGAACTTCCACGTATAATCTATGCATGAAGTTCACACCGGTTCATTGCCGGTAATAACCGCCAAAACAAGGGTCGTTTGGTGAACGAGTAAGCAGTGGGTTGTAGCCAGTCTCGCCAGTAATAATATTAAACGAAGTTAGTGACTTCGGCTGATAACGAGGGGGCTGGATAAGCGAGAAACCCCTGAATCCCGCGCTAGAGAATGCTAAAAATATTCTCCTATCTTCAAAATATGAGCCTAGTCCTTATGGGGCATTACCAATCCAGAGGCTCCCATGTAATTGATATTAGCCTTCTCCAGACTTCTGAGTCTCTCGAGGTGTTAAACGAGCAATGCCATTTGTAAGTGGTCCAAATCCTTGTTCTTGGCGTTTAAGACCTTGTCTTCTCCAATTTGAACTCCACTGCTCCGATTCAGTATCTGTTTTGAAGGAAATTCCAGCGCTCTTGCAGGATAATGAACCCGAAAGCCCTTAAAGATCTTTAGTGGGGGAGACTCAGACTTCTAGAGAAAGTGAGCATATGAAAGGTGAGTTGTAAAAGCAACATCATACTCGAGGTTTCGACATAAACAGCCGAACATGAAGCTCTTCGAACTTGACAGTTTCGGACTTCTCTCTGAGAGGGTCTTTTCAAGGCCTTCTACGATCATTGGGTTTGCCCTATCGTCGCTATTTGCTGCGTTCCTTTATACGGTTTTCGTCGACTTCAAGAAAGCTTATGTCAAAGCACCCAAGCACTTCCCACGCCGCACATGGACTGCTCTCTTTTTGAAGCCTCAAGTCGATGCACCACTTGTTGAACTTCAGGATGGTGAGAACTATCGCCAGCTTTTAGCACGTGGGTCCAAATTGGTTAGTTTCCTGTCTTGACACTTCCGCACGCACGAATGTTAGAGCTGATAGCCTTCTATAGTATCCAGATAGGCCTTACAAGATTCCGCATCATCCCTATGAGATTACCATATTGCCACATAAACTCATTGAGGAAATCAAGAACTTGCCAGAGTCCAAGTTAAGCTTCCAGCAAGGGTCTTACGATTTCTTTATGGGAATACACACCGGAGTTACGAATCATGAAAGAGCCACAGCGAATATACTCAAAGCTGGTGTGAACAAGCTTATTGATATTGTGTATGGGGTTGTCCAAGAAGAATCCTTGAGGACTGTCTTGGGCCAGATTGGAGAGTGTAAAGGTGTGTTTTATTTCCGCTTTCCAGACTCAAACTAATCCGCAACTATCAGATTGGACACCAGTCGTTTTACTTCCCAGGACCGTAAATATGATCATGGCCATATCGCAACGTGTATTTGTTGGAGAACCGTTATGCCGATCTGAGGAATGGGTACGAACTTCTTTGGCTCTATTTAACAGATGCTAATAAGAAGTAGCTGCATTGCATTATGGAAGTCACCCAGAAAGCCTTTGGAAGCGTACCAGCACTTTGGCAATACAACCGGTTTATAAGACCCGTTGCAGCCTGGCGTATGCCATCACTACGCTCTGTTCGTTATCACAGAGAAAAGGCGAAAAGGTTGTACTAAGCTGAATTCTAATCTCGTATCGTATCTGAAGACTGACTGGAGACATGAATCTCTAGACTCCTCAAACCTGTACTCGACAAGCGTCTAAAGGATATGGAAGATCCTAAATTTGTAGCACCACCAGACTTGATGCAACTAGTTATTGGTGCTACCGAGAAAACTGGCGAAGGTCGCTCTCTTGACTATCAAGTAAACGCAATAATTGGGACTGGCCGCGCAGCGCTGTTTACAACAGGAGTAACCATCTACCATCTGATGTACGATCTTGCAATTCACCCTGAATGCATTGAGCCTCTCAGACAAGAAATAAGAGAAATGGGAAACATTCCAATGACCAGGCAAAATGTCCAAAAGCTCGTGAAGTTGGATTCTTTTGTCCGAGAATCTCAGAGATTCAACAAAATGATGCTAGGTAATTCATCCTTCCAAAGCGTTGAAGTTTTCTTCTGCATAGCAAAACAGATAATAATTTCTCGTAGTGGGCGTCATCCGTAGGGCAGAGTCTATCGTCACCCTCTCGGATGGTACCGTGCTGCCAAAGGGTGTTTTAGTCGGCGTAGATTCTCAGAACGCCATCTTCGACAATTCAACTCTCGAAAACCCTTATGAATTTGATGGCTTCCGGTAATTATTGCACAGAAAAAATTAATACAGAAGGTCTCACTCACACACACTTCAACAGGTTCTCCAAGCTCCGCGAAATCGAGGGCAACGAACAAAAATTCCAAGTATGTACTCCTTCGACCCAAAACACGTCTCAACGGGTAGTGCTAATTACTTCTTTTTGCCAGTCTGTACAAACCGCTCATGATCACATGGTTTATGGTCATGGCACTCAAGCCTGTCCCGGCCGCTTCTTCGCAGCTCATGAAGCAAAAGTCGTGACTTCACGCATCATCACGCACTATGACTTCAAGCTGAGAGAAACCTACACGAAAGGACATCCCATGGATGGAATCGAAGGGATTATGACGAAGGCAGACCCTACCGTGGAGTTCTTGTTCAAACGTAGAGATCCAGGCATTCCTACGTAAGGTGGAAGAAGGTTCGACTCGCCATTGCTGCTAAAGATATTGATGGTCAGATAGTACTGAACTTTGACTTACTTTTCTCAGTGGGGTATTTTTTCCTTCCTCTTTTTCAAAAACACAATTTGGGCCTAGCAAAGGGTGTGTTCACTGTGGTGGAGACATGCTTCAGAAGAGCATTCGTAGAGATAAAATTGTCCATTCCCTCGTTTAATTATCAATCAAGTCTTTGTACAACTTATGTTACTTCGAAAATGAGTTGTGAAACCAATGTGTCTATGAGAGTGATTATTTGGATATGCTTTAGGGGATTTAACATGGCACCTTGTAAAATTCATTCGAATCATCAACGCTGCAGAGTCCTAAAGCATAGCATGCAGCCCGCTCCATTTACGTGCACAAGAGAGAGATCAGTTGGGCCGGATTTAAGGGATTTACCCTGGCCCCTGGCACTTCGTAAAGTTCATTCGAACACCGATGTCCCACTTTTACAACACTGCCGAGTTGCTAAAGCAGCTTACCAGTTAATCTAGTGGTACGCACGGGGGTCATTCCTGTGTAACACCAACATAGAACAATACGTCCGGACGAAAGCGAAACCTCTCTCTCCCAAATAATCCATATTAAACACCTACTGCGCTTTACCAGCGCTGGATAAGATCCTCCTCTCAAGTGTTCCACAATTGAACTGCTCGATAGCAGAATGTCTGCGACTATTTCAGAGAATGTCGAAAAGCAAGCGCTTGGTGAGGATGTCGAGAACACTTCCTCTGCAAGCCCCGAGGGCTCAAACAAGAATGCGAATACTCAAACATCGGAAAATGCAAACATTGTCGACTGGGATGGACCAAATGACCCCCACAACCCTCTGAATTGGTCACCTCTTCATAAATGGATAATCATCGCGCTTACGTCTGCTAATACTTTTGTTGTGTACGCTGCACCCTAGGACAAACTTCCATTCACTTCTTGGAGCTAGCTAATGACCCCATTTCAGTTCCTTTGCACCCACAGTTTTTGCCCCGGGCGTACCCCTGATGATGAAAGAGTTCCACTCGACTAGCAGCTCGTTGGCATCCCTCTCGGTCTCTATATACATCATTGGGCTAATAATTGGGCCTGTCTTTCTTGCGCCCCTCAGCGAACTCTACGGACGCTCACCCATTATCCATGTCTCCAATGTCCTCTTTCTCATCTTCTCCATTGCTTGCGCTGTTAGCAGTGATCTTGCAATGTTCATCGTCTTCAGACTTTTTACGGGGATTGCGGGCAGCACGCCGGTAACACTCGGCGGAGGTATCATTGCTGACCTTATGCCGCCTGAGAAACGAGGGACTGCAATGATTGCGTGGTTATTGGGACCGTTGCTTGTATGTGAAGTGGTCAATCTTTTTTCTTCTTCTTCATTCAGTACACAAGGCATTCGTTTTATTGAGTCCTGGAATCTTAGAGTTCTCATGCCAAGATCTACAAGCTAATTCGTCGAATTCACAGGGACCTGTCATCGGTATGTGCATAGCACGGTCACTGACCTCATGCAATCGAGCAAAACACTAATAGTACGAACACAGGACCTGTAGCAGGAGGGTTTTTGGCCCAAGGAGAAGGATGGCGATGGATCGCCAGGCTCGTTGTCATCTGCGTAAGTGGAAATGAGTTGAACTTACAAATCTTTGATTGTACAGTACACATCTAACAGATGTACAGTCAGGAGTTGTAACTACCTTGTCCTTTATACTATACCGCGAGACCTACGGTACTGCGATCCTCTCACACAAAGCTGCACGTCTTCGTAAGGAGACTGGCAACCTCGATCTCAAATCTAAATTCGATAAAGGCCAGAGCCCCTCCCAACTCTTTCGCACCGCCATCATTCGTCCCACTAAGCTATTGTTGGGCTCTCCTATCGTAGCTCTTCTCGCCGTCTATACATCCATAGTCTATAGCTACATGTACCTCCTCTTCACCACCTTCACTAGGGTCTTCGAAAACCAATACAACTTCAACACAGGAGAAGCAGGCCTAGCTTATCTCGGACTCGGCATCGGATTCTTTTTGGGCCAAATCGGTGTCGCCATCTTCGACGCAAAAAGCAAGAAGAGAGTACTATCATCAGGCAAAGCCATGACCCCTGAAGATCGCCTCCCTCCCCTCAAAATAGGGACTTTTCTCATCCCTGTGGGATTAGTCATATACGGCTGGTCAGCCGACAAACATGTCCATTGGATTGTTCCAATCATCGGCACATTATTCATCGGCATTGGAATCCTCTTTGTTTTTTTCCCCATCCAGATGTATCTCGTTGATGCGTTTACAATCTATGCTGCTAGCGCTTTGGCTACCAATACCGTGGTGAGGTCTTTATTCGGCGCCACTATTCCACTGGCGGGTCCCAAGTTGTATGCGTCACTAGGGTTAGGGTGGGGGAATTCATTGTTGGCCTTTATTGCGCTTGCATTTTCACCGAGCCCGTTTTTGTTGATTAAGTACGGGGAGCGGATCAGGACGCATCCAAGTTTTCAGCCAAAGCTGTAGTTTTACTGTTGCAGTATCTGTTTGATTCTCCTTGGATGGTTGACGTACAGTGTAAAGAGATAATATGAGCGTCTCTGGATTATCGAGTCACAAAACGTCATCAATCAAACTTTTCTTTAAGAGTGAAGCTGGGGTATGTTCAATTTAGAGGATGCAGGGATTTGACATCTCGGCGAAAGGAAACGAATACCAAGCGTAACCTACAATCGATGGAACGACTAAAATGCACGCACGTTCTTTATATATCGATAGAATAATTCTTATTCTATTAGTAATCTAGATTGTTCCTCCTGAAACCACGGTCAAATCCGACTGAAAATGCTTGTGTCAAGTAATGAGCTTATTCACAAAGAAACCCATTTAGTTAGGCTCACAAATATAATCTGTATGCACAAGATGCTATCTATCAAGTGTTACACACATTATACAGAATCTCAAGGCACTCTTTTCACGAACTTAACATTGAAGTCTTCCAAACCCATCGTAAAATGCTCTCTTGATTTCTCCTTTAGAGTAGAACCATCTTCGCCCACCGCAAAGGAGATATCAAAGGTTGTAAGGAGTTTAATAATTGTTGTTCGGATGTTGAGAAGGGCGAGGGGCCGGCCAATACAGCCGTACGCGCCTGTTAGAGACGGCATTTAGTGGGATATACGAGGGTAAGTGGTCATTGGCGTTGCCAGAATAACAAAACACATTACAGAAAGGAGCTGAACTTACCAGCCGAGAAAGGGGCAAAAGCACTTCTTTCTTTAATCATTTCAGGATGCGAATACCACCGCTCTGGCACAAAACTCTGGGCATTCAAGTAAATATTCTCGCTTTGTCCGAGGACGTATTGAGGGCAATAGACAGTCATGTTTCCTGGAATATACGTATCTCCAATTTTGATCCCCTCGGGCGGTGTAATGCGCTGAAGAGCAGTAGGAACCGGTGGATGTAAACGGAGCGTTTCATGAATGATACCGTTAAGGTGGTTCAAGTTTGCAATTTTGGCATGATCGACGTTCCCGGAAACATCAACATATGGGGCTACTTCATCACGGAGCTTGGAGATATGGGATTGGTTATGGAGAAGCTCGTAAAAGATATAGGTGAGCGTTGCAGCAGTGGTATCACTAATAGAATTAGTAAGTAGAATTTGGTAGTGTCGACTCATTTGGGCTTGCGTTACCTTCCTGCTACCACAATTAGCTGGGAGTCTCCTTGTAACAATGAAAGATCTGCTCCGGTAGGACGTTGATTCTTCCAAGGCTCGAGTAGTGAGGACATGATATCTGGTACAACTGGCTTCGCCTGATCGGGGTTAGACCTCTGTGTAATAACTTAAGTAGGAGTTCCGTTTACTTACACTCATCCTTTCATCTAGCTTGGAGGAGCAATAATTGATGAATTTCCACCAGTCATCGCCCAACTTTGGGAGAGAAATCATGATTCTGAAGAACCACACCGGAAACATCCATTTCAAGGGTTCTATGCCCGCGCCTAAAAGCTTAATAGCCCAATGCTCTTCTTTGCTTGCAAGCATGTCAAATGATGTTCCAAATGCGAGATCACCCATGACATCGAAAGTGTACAGATTAAACCATTTGGTGACATTGACGGGCTGGCCACCAAACGTGTTGATTTGGTAAACCAACTGGCTGCGGTAAGTCTTCATCCGGTCCTCATATCCGCGAAGAGCTTTATCACTGAACACGGTGCTCCAGATACGACGTCTATGATCATGCAAGGCTTTCTGTCGGATTGTCTGCAACGAGACCATTGGATATGTGAGGTCATACCAAGCTGCCTTTGTGCACTTGGATCCGAGACCGTAGATTGCGTGAACGGCTTTTGGATGAATAATAGACAAGTCAGATGATCCAATGCGTAAGAAATCGCCATATTTTCCATGTAATTTTTCGAGTTTCTTGTAGGAATCTCCATTTTTCAGCTGGGCTGAAAACCAGAAATTTGATATTCTGGCGCCAAAAGGACCGGGAAATTTATTAAGTGGGTGAAAAAAACCGCGGTAGATGATCAAACTTCCAAAGAGACCGCCAAGGTAGCAAGCCGTGATAGACGTAATGTCGGTGAATGCTTGTCCAATTTCTTCACCAATTACAAATACAGTGATCAAGACTGCAGTGGCGAAGTTGATGAGGAAAATCTGAACGTATAATGTGCCGTACAAGTGGTGCTCGCCGCGATTCAAGTAGCCAAGATGGATAGCTACGCCAAATGTTGCAGCTATCATATTATAAACGAGTATATTTAACATGTTTTGATTTTTAGTCGATGCTGATGATATACTGGGAACTTCAACAGACAGTGGGACAGGAGAAGTAGCTATCAGTGACTAATAGAGGTTTTAATGGTGTTGTAAAAGTACAGAATAGAAGTAGGTACGAGTGATAATAGTAAACAAGCAATCCCGAGTAGGTGGGCAAAGCATAGACCCTGAGAATGGAGAGATTTTAGATGTTGCTGTAAATAATGCTAACGAGAAGTAGAAATTGATTCATTTGCTCGTGTAGCGGTACTCCAATAACATTGGTATAATGATTAGAACTTTTACCGTGTTTCCAAGATAAGCCAAAGCAATCTGTTTGGCCGTATCTAATGTATTCCATCACACCTCGCGGGCAATTGTAGATCTTGTCTTCATCTACTAAGTAAGAAAACTTGGTCATTGAAATTCTGTAACCATTAGCATTTGCAGCCTGCAGTCTACCATGCTGCAGTATCTTCCAGCCGTATCATACTGCATTTTTATGACTCACAATTATGTGCTCAGTGCATAGAATATCTGACTGTATCTTCATCTCCTTGCCAAACCACCTCAATGCCAAAAAATTATCACACATCTATTGACTTACAGGTTAGAATGCTTATCTCGTGCAATGAGACCAGTAATAAGTGGCGGTTATTTGCTCGCATTATCCTCCAATAGTCTGCAGTACTGGCCGTCACTCAAAAAGCATTAACGCACATCAGCCTTGGACTCACCTATTGGTGCAACTGTGTTATTTTATAATCCCGGACAATTCATGAATATGAGGCTTATAAATTGCGCTCTAATAGTTAAAAATAATATTAATATTAACATTGAAATAAATATTTCGAATTTTTGCTCAAATATTATTTGCTTTTAATTAAATTTAAATTTAAAACTTTTAGTAATATTAATTAATAATGTGCTAATAATTTAAGGATTAAATATTTATTTTTAATTTATTTATTTTTAATTGATTTATTTTTAACTGATTTATTTTTAATAATTATATTTTCAAACTAAAACATTACTACTCCTACAACTTATTGCTCACTATATCTAGGGAAAATCGGGAAATTTTCAACGGGTTTTCAAAGGGCCGTACTTGATCTAACCCTAAATAGGAGGCACTGAATCAATTGAGTCTTACTGGGCCACAGAGGAGGTGGATCCTGACAAATGCAGACGTGGAGCAACTTCCTCCTCTGAGACCGATTTTCACCTACCTATCTCTATCTATCCTGCAAGCTATCGTATAACTCTTCTAGGTTGCATCCATGTCAGACACGGCACATAATTGTTCCTTCCATTCACTATTGCTTCATGCTCGGTGCTTACGAGCTGTTGCGTTCTCTCCATCGAGTCTGATACCCCACGCCTCTCCGAGTTCTTTGCTAACTACCACCCCTGATGCGGTCCAGAAAATAGCCCCCGCCTCTATTCAAAATCCAGCTTTCAAATCTTGTAGTCATTATGTAGTATCGCTAACTTCGCAATAAGGGGTACCCCTTCGAGCATCTTGATACCTAAGTGACTTCCCCCTAAATGACCATCACATTAGACCTCGTCTAAATAATGAGTATGGCACGGTTCTCATTTCTGGAGGCGACTGCCAGCAGATACGCTGAGACACCACTTAGCCAAGTTATTGGTGCTATTCTCGTCACCGGCCTTCTTGCTCGTCTGATTACGAGCACCATTCTTAAGGTCTTTGACCCCATAAAAGCACCATATGCTGGTTATCGTTCTATCCTCGAGCCTGCATTTGTTGTGCGTGCGCGGTTCTCATGGGGGGCACAGGATATGATTAACGATGGCTACAAAAAGGTCTGTCTGTATCGAGAATCATGTTCACAGACAGTCACAAACTAACCAACCAAAAGTTCAAGAAAGCTATGTATAAACTTTCCCGAAACGATCGAGACATTCTTGTGCTCCCAAACAAATATGTGGATGAGCTGCGAGGTCTTCCTCAGAACAAGCTCAGCTCAATCCAGGCTCTCATCGATGTTCGTCATGTTGTTCACGTAGAAGTTGAGTCTGATGCTGACGAGGGGAAATTAGAATTTAGTAGGGAAATACTCGGCGTCTGATTTACTACTTGAGAGCGACTTACACACTCGCATCCTCCAAAACAAAATCACCCCAAATTTGGCCAATTTCACGGCAGCTATGAAAAAAGAACTTGACTTTGCTCTTACGAAGGCAGTTCCAGAATGTGCAGGTAACAGTTTTCCACGGTGTGAATTCTACAGCTTTTAATTGCCAACTCTCGCAGATGACTGGGTGCAAGTCGAGATCTACGAGATTTTGCTTCGGCTTGTTACTCGGATCTCCGCATGCATATTTGTCGGCGAAGGTCTATGCCGCAACGAAAAATGGCTCCGAGTCTCAATCAGTTATGCAGAACAAGCAACCGTCACAACCATGGTTCTTCGCGCCTTTCCGCCATTCATGCACCCACTTGTGGCCCTGTTCCTTCCTTCAGCCTGGAAGACACAAGCAGAAGTGCGTGAAGGAAAGAAAATACTCGTGCCTTATATCAACGAAAGGAAAGAAGCGGAGAAGAGTTCATTTGGATATGAGAAACCTGCGGATTTCCTTCAGTGGATGATGGATGCTGCTGATGATATAGAGAGCAAGCCTGAGAAACTTGCACAGCGGGAATTGATTATGGGCCTAGCTTCAGTTCATACGACCACGATGGCAGCCGCACATGCGCTTTATGATCTGTGTGCTCATCCTGAGAACCTTTCGCAGCTGAGAGAGGAGCTCATTGAGGTGCTGAAGGAGGGTGGCGGGTGGCAAAAAAATACAGTGAACAAGTTGATGAAAATGGATAGCTTCTTGAAGGAATCGCAACGAATCAGTCCAGCAAGTCTACGTATGTCCTGTTCCCACCCTGGAAAAAAATGGCCTTACAAGCTCGAGCTAATACTTTCCACTTTGAAATACACAGTGGGCTTCCACCGTATCGTTCAAAAAGATCCTCTAACTCTCTCAGACGGTGTGGTTCTTCCCCCAGGAACACACATCTGCATCGCCTCGCACGCCACCTCCTCGGATCCTACCGTTATTCCCTCGCAAGAGTTCGATGGCCTTCGGTACTACCGACAACGAGTTTCAGCGCCAGAATCACAGAAGAACCTGCTTCAGTACGCTATGACAGACAAAGAACATCTTCACTTCGGACACGGGAGGTTTGCATGTCCAGGGAGGTTTTTTGCTGCCAATGAGCTGAAGATGATTCTTGGGGAATTGATCTTGAAGTGGGAGTTTCGTTTCAGAGATGGAGAGGAGCGGCCCAAGAATTTTAACGCGGATGAGTTTCTTTATGCAAATCCGGAGGCGAGGATTTTGATGAGGAAGAGGATGGATAAGTGAAAGAGGAAATGCGGACAGAATCAAATCCTTAGGATGCGGGACAGAAATATGCGTGGCAATGAACTCAATGATTGAAAGCTTGAAACGACGGACTAGAATGAAGCAGAAATGATAAAGAGACCAATTTTACAAATGAAAACGCGAGAGCCACAAATAGTGAGGCTAGACTTGAGAAAAATAACATTACCAAAAAATTGGATCCCAGAATAATCAATCATGTTAAGTAAAGAGACGTGTAAGAAGCTTGAATTATCGCCACGATGTTGCAAACTGAAGCCGTAAAGACATTGTGATGTGTACTGAGTGATTTCCATTCGACTCACTCCCATTATATTCAGAGCTTGTCTTGCATCCTAACCAATTGCCTTGCCTGCAACAGCCTGTCCTCCTACGGTAACATCGTCAGACGGCAACACTACAATCACCATTCTTGCAGTCACGGTGTCGCTGATATTGCGCCAGGAATGCATGGTTCCACGATGGATCAAGACATCACCCGGCTTGAGAGTCTTCGCTTCGCCGCTGTCAAGAATCAACTCCACTACACATTTCCCCTCAGCGTTAGCATCACTCAGATTACTCATGCCTCAAAGGTATAATAGAAAATGGACTTTACGTACCGGAGCCGGCAACCATCACACCAACATCCAAGCTCAGGGTCCGATGCATAGGTGAAGCCTTTGCATCACTACCTCCCGCTGGCCATTCACAGACAATGGTCTTGCTGCCTGTCTTGGGAATCAGTCCTAGAGGAGCACTTTCATGTTCTGTAATATCGGCTGCATCGCTAAAGTTGACGGGGGAGGCGGTGGTGCTGTACAGAATAGCAACGTGGCCGTTGAGAGGCTTGGTTGCGACTGTGGTGAAAGTCGAGAGGCCGGAGGAGTTGTGGGTGGTGACGTAAGTGGTAGGAATCGTTGGGGAGGCCATGATGAATGGATGGGTGCGTCAGTAATGGGAATAGCTTGGTCGGTGTGGGGTCTGTAGGGATCACGTTGGATCAAGTTGCAAAAGTAGGGAAAGCGGAGTTGACAGTTGTAAGTTTGCGAGGGCCGGGGCTGAAGCTGAAGTGGTTGACCGAGCACACATGTGGTTACACAAGATATCAATATTCAGACGGAGTAAAGAGAGCTCTTAAGTCCACGAGTATAAATTAAACAAGTTGGTGGCTTTTTGGCATGCCGCTCTTTCTGCCGGTGCTGCATGATATGAAAAGTTGCCAGGATTAATCCGACCCTGCCGCTGTCACAACTGCATACCCGATCGGGTAATTCAGGGGCCTATTGACTTATTAACGGCTGCCAGGATTAACGAGACCCTGCATTCTATTGCGCAACCCTCGAAGCCGACAAGTTGGCATGATTAACCTGCGGAGCTGACTACATACAATCTATCCCTCAAGTTAATGCAGTCACGTCTGGTCCGAGAAGATCAATTGACCTGGCAACTTGGCAGGATTAACTTTCGCATCTAATTACCTAACCCAATACTGCTGTCTTGTACAATGTAACCCCCATATTGATGCAGTCATCTTTGGTCTAGAACTACGGGTGTTGATCGATTCCCCAGACACGTTGCCAGGATTACTTTGACCCTGCAATTGCTCAACCCTCATGTTGATGCAGTCATATCTGCTCTGAGAAGGGGACACCTGACAAGTTGCCAGGATCTACTGTTACAGTCCTATCTGCGCTGAAAAGTACAAACGATGTTAGTGGGGGTTTGTTTTCAGCCTTGGGCTAGGGTATTTGGCACTTCTCACTCGGGGAGGACAGTAAGAAATCGGTAGATAGGTATCTACGTTAAAGATTTCATCACCAGTGCCAATGTTTGGACACCAAATGCGGTCTCTCTTCATCATCTTCACATTCAACCATGACAGATCAGGCTTTCTCCTTTCTCTCATTAAATCCAGAAGATTATAAATGGCGACAGTCGGAGACGGATTCGTTGAAATGGCAAAGACAAACGTGTGGCACCGAAGCTGTTGCAGGCGTGAAAGAACATAATAAGGCGGGAAACCATGAAATATTCCTCGATCTTCTGATACAGACACATGTTGAAGACCTAACAGCTCACGAGTTGGCTGGCGCGGCACGAGATGCTCTCGTCCAGATGCGATTTCGTCTCCCTCACCTCGCATACACTTTCAGTTGGGACGATGACAATTATAGATGTCTTCTTACTTACCAAGTCCCAAAAGATGAGGCAGAGGTACGCCAGTGGGCCGAGAAACTGGTGATTATGGAATGTACCACCAAAACGCCGATGGAGATATGCGAGGGGATTGAAGAGAAGCGTTATGCAGCCACCAGCTTGGAAGGAAGTCCTGCTCTTTCGATTCATATTATTGCACCAGTTCCAAGTGGGAATGCTTTCCTGGGCGAGAGTGACGTGCATCTCCTCTTCCACGCCAACCACATTCCGTTTGATGGCGTCGGGTTGTTCGCAACAATCGGTGACTTCACAAACACACTCGGTACGAAACTCAGCATGAATGCATCAAATAGCAGTCTTGAGGTTATAGCTTGGAAAGAGAGCATAAGTAACCTCAAGCCTGCTGTTATCGACATCTTAGGCCCCAGCCAAGAACTCTCAGGCCCTTCGTTCCAAGACTCCTGCAAAGCTCAAATGGCAGGCTTGATGAGCACCAAAGTATGTCTATGATGAAATCTTATCCCCTCCTCTCTTGTTCAACTGTCCAAGGGCACTGATACTTCTTCTCTTCTTGTCTCAGAACAACTGGGGTCTCAAACCTCTACCCCTCACATCACGGCCCTATCCTCACACAACCTTCCTCGATCTAACTCCCACCGAATCAGCCTCCATTCTGCGAGCCACTAAGACCCTCCTTGGACCAGGCTCCACAATTACCCATCTATGCCATGCAGCTATCTATCTTGCCCTGCTTAAACACAACCCACCCCTTGGACTCGATGTACCAGATTCACAAAGTTTCGTTTTTGCTTCTCCAGTAGATGGCCGACGATTCTTCAATACAGAATACACTTCAGGAGAAAAGATCTATTATGGTCTCTGTCAGAGCATTGCTTATATTACAATATCGGATATTAAACAGGACGCCGAAACAGTACAAAAGGGTAATAAGGGGACAGCCCTGGAAATCATGGTGAGAGTTGCGAAGGATGCAAAGGAACAATACACCGATCACCTGCGGCAGCCAAATGTCTTATCCGCGGCAACTGCTGTTATGGAGCTTGTAGCAAAGATGTCCACTGGGTATGCTTAATCTCGGCTTTCTAAGATGCCAGAAAGAAAACTGAACTAACATGTGATGGAATCAGGAAAGAGCTCACTGAGCCGGGCATGGGCTTAGCCAACCCCGTAAGAAAGACAATTTGTTCTTCTAAACGCAATTGCCTTTACTCTATTTTCATATCTAGCATCTTCCCATCATCTATCCTCAAGCGTTATGCTTTTCTTCGCAGCCTTGCTAAGCTCTTGTAGAGATTCTCAAGCCACGGAATTCTCGACCGCTACATTCCACACGAGGTGAAAGGTACAGATAGTGAAGAGACGGTCCTCTCTGTCAAAGATTTTCGATTTTGGCTGAACCAGCTCTCGCCAGCCATGTAAGTTTCCCTTTACTTCGTCTACACGCCTTACCTTCTTCACGAAGATTGCTAACTACTTGTCAAGAAACATCCGACTCTCCTCCTTCCATAACAGCGTGCACCTTTCGGTCTCTTGGAACGGCGTTTCTTGCACGCGCGAGACTGCTGAAGAATTCTTGGAGGATGTTGCAGCGTATATGCGAGAGTTTGCACAGGGATTTTGATGCAGATAGGACTGTTGCACTCCCTAATTTAGCTATGGGCTATTAGTTTACTTTGTAGCTTCTGGCAATGCATAGACATCATTGATGCGTGAAGAACACCCCAGAATTATTGTATAATTCATAGAATTAATGGCGCATTATTGTCATAGAAAAGTCGTTTACATATCTTAAACTCTAATATAACAACTCGTTACCATTCTCCTTGAGTGGCCCACTCACCTGCGTGCAGCTTTGCTTTCTCGGTCCGTTTTCCCTACTGACTTGCTTTCGCTTACCGTAATCTTTGCTTATAAATAGGCACGTAGTCGCAGTAAATCTTTTGGGTAGCAAATCGCTCCTTTGATGTTTGAACATACACCGACGACTTTCTCTACACTCTGAATTCACGAAGCAATTTGGTCCTGCTATTCATTCATCATGCCTCCTATCACTCGCTCAAAACACGACATCTACCCATTCATCTCACCTGCGCACGCTCTCCAAAACGGGGCGAAAGGCAAAACTGTCCTCGTCACTGGAAGCAGTCAAGGAGTTGGAAGAGTATGCCCCTTCCCATTTTATTCCTTCTCCTGACTGGGCACCCATTATCTTCCATTGTTACTGACCTTATTCAGGCAACAGCCGTTCAATTTGCTCTCGCAGGCGCCAAAACAGTCATTATCACAAGCCGCACCACCACTGCCCTCTCTGAAACCAAATCACTTATCCAAAAATCATCTCCCAACTGCACTGTCCTTTCACTCACCGCCGACGTCACAAACGAGCTTTCCATGCAAAAACTTTTTGATGATCTTCCAGAAGTGCCAGATATCTTGGTTAATAATGCCGGAGTGTCATTATCGCAGAAGAGTATTGTTGATAGTGACGTTCGTGCCTGGTGGTTTGATTGGGTATTTCACTCATTTCTCCCTTCTGCTCCTTCCCTTGCTCTCATGGAAATTATAGGTATGAATGTTGTATTCAAGATGCTAACCGAGCTTTGATGTAAAGGAAACAAACATCAAGGGACTCTTCCTTTGCACCCGCGCCTATCTGCGTTTATTGGCTGGAAAACCAGGCATAATTCTTAATGTATCCTCCAGTGTCTCTGATACTGTATATCCTAGCTTGAGCTCATATTCTATGACAAAAGCGGCAGTCAATAGGTATCTATGCTCTGCCACTCTTTTCATCGCGGTTTATAGCTAATCAATGAACTGGAATTAGATTTACGGAATTCGTTCATTCAGGTAAGTGGTATCTCTCTCATTGAGGCTTTGGTCCGTAAGCTTTGACTAATCCGGGAAGAACATGCCAAACAAGGTGTTCGATGTATTGCATTCCATCCCGGTGGCATTGCTGAAACAGGGATGGGCCAGGCAGCTCCTGAAAACCTTCGCTCGAAGCTATATGACACTGGTAAATTCCTTTCTCCCTACTTTTTATTCATCTTCACTCTCGTTTGTTACTTACTAACACTTGCCCACTCTCATCAGTGGATCTAGCAGCAGGGACCGCGGTTTATCTCTCTACGCCGCGTGCAAGTTTCCTTGATGGACGCTTTGTCTTTGCAAATTGGGATATGGAATTGCTGGAAGGAATCAAGGATCATATTGTGAATGAGGGTTTTTTGATTTCGCGACTCGGCTTCGGCGAGCTTTTGGATGCTGCTGTTGTGCCGCCGATGAAGACTTGACGCCGATGGACAAACTCATACACTTGCCTATGAGAAGATAGCATCCTGGAAACAGATTAAGTTGACTAGCTAATTTCATAGGGTAGCAAAGTTCAATTAATATATGATTTCAGCAACAAGAGCGCAGTAGCTGGCTTCATTTTAGTGATTTAGAATTTTAGACTTTCTTGCTTGTAACTCACTTCCCTATAGCGTACTAACTTATTTCGTAACTCTCACTTGTCTCTTTCCAGTGATTCTTCTCCATGTAGGTTTCTTGTCTATACTGGTACCTTGGCTTTTTTTCTTTCAGCCACAAAATCTTACTGAACCTCCGGATCCCCGAGTAAGCTGTACACCCCCACCGCCGACCTTATCCACTTTACCAATATTGATGGCATCAAAAACGTACTAGCCCCTTCTCAGATTATTTGCTGTGCCGTGTCAGCACAACGTAGCAGCCATCTTCTCTCGAAGCCCAGCGGCGCACCTGCTGACGCTACCGTAGGACTGCCTCTGACCGTGCCTAAGTGTTTTTGCCCTTGGCTGGCAGCATCCAAATCTATTAAAAACTAAGCATATTGTTCCCCAGAAAACTGTATAAAACAACACATCTTTCCTTCCTATTTGCTTTTAATAAAATACCCCCTTTGAAATATCGACAAAATGTTATTTGCCTATACCCTCTTCGTGTTACTTCTCCTATCATTCTACACCAATGCACAAACACACAGACGCCAACTAAGCATAGAGCTCCTCCACCAATTCCCAAATGGAACACGGGTAGAGAACCTCCTCGTTCTCTCAAATGGCTCACTACTCGTCAGCGTCCTCACTCAAGCATCCATTTATCTCATCGATCCCACCTCTCCAACCACCACTCCAGTCCTCGCACAACATATTTCCACCCATACCGCTGTCCTTGGCCTAGCTCTACCAACACCCGATATCGTTGCCGTGGTTGCAGGGAATTATACATCTTCCACCGGAGCAGTCGTTCCCGGTAGCTTCGCCGTCATTCTTTTGGCTTTGTCTGATATAAACCCGCCAATCATCATAGCCGAATTCCCAGTCCCTGACGCCGGGCTTTTAAACGGCCTCACCACACTTCCACTTTCTGTCATGGTGCCAACCGCGTAAGAGGAGTCACGTGGGCCACCACCACAAATCTGTATATATTCGAGTGTTCCCTACGAACCTCTTTACTCTTTGCGTTTGTCTTATTTACCGAATACAAGACCTTGAGCTATATTCACCCCTTAACACTTTCTCCAGAATATCTACTTGTAGCAGATTCCATTGTGGGTGTGGTATGGCGCATCAACACCATCACCGGTGTCGTCGACAAAGCCATCTCAAACCATCTTTTCGAGCAAGTTCCACCAAACCCAAACGCCGCGTTGAATGGTATCCACGTCCAAAATTCCTATCTCTATTTCTCGAATTCAAACCAAGCTATCATAGGAAAGATAGGGATTTTTCCAAATGGGACAGCGGCTGGTGAAGCGGAGGTGATTGCAAGGGATTTTAATGGGACAACGTATGATGACTTTTATGTGAAATCTGATAGTACTATGTTCGCTGCGAGTACGATTGCGGACGCAATTAATTTGATTAAGCCGAACAGTACTCAGGTAGTGTTAGTAGAAGGTGGGGAGATAAATCATCCTGTTGCTGTAAGTTTTGGGAAGGGTTTAGAGGAGGGGTTTATGTATATTACTACGGCGGGAGCGATAGGGGGACTTGTGGGAAGTGGAGGGGGGCAGGTTTTCAAGGTTGATGTTGGGAGGTTGTAAGATAATATAAAGCTGAGAGGATATACGCTGCATAATATGTAGGCTGGCTTCTGATTCTTACACTATTATTCTTTTTATTATCTTAGGCATTGACTACTTCTTGGAACTCTCTGCTTTCTAGTTCGTGCTAGTTGTTTATCTATATCAAGTTATACTTTTTATATAGAAAATCCAAGCATAAAATTTCTACTAGATTTATATATTTTAGAGGTATCTTTTTAACTATAAGTTAGCTACCTTTTTAATATATAACTTAATAATTAATTTCTAAGATCCTTATACTATTAGAAATTAGTCTCTCAATTTAGAATTAAATTATATTTGGGTGTATAGGTTTTATAAGATAAGAAAGCTATAAAAGTAGTAATTTTCTAGTATTTTTTATTCTAAGCATAGCCTAAGACTTAAAATACACGCGAAATTTATAGGCAGACTTAAAAATACGCGTAGCATAACACTTTTGCTTTCCCGTGACACTTTACTTTCCCCTACTAAGGGGGAGGGGCCCCTTAGCGTGCTGTTTAAGCCCACTATTATAAGCTATATTAGTAATAATTTAAAAGGAGAGCTTTTAATATAAAACTAATTAGCTATAAAAAAAAAGTGTAAAAGTAAAAGCGTTGCTATTCTAGATAAGAAAGTCGCAGTAGCTTCTAGCCTACGCATAGACCTTTTCCAAGGGAAGTTATCTCGGTCGCAATACGAGAACCACCTTGACACGTGAATCTCCATGAATCTCCATCATCGCGCTTTTTCTTGGAGGGTTACCAGCTTGCAAGTCGTCGCACCTGTTCAGGTGTTTTCATTCGAGGATAAAATACTCGCTCTCCCCAGTGTCGGCTACCTGGCAATCTGGGAAGCTGCTTTCCCCGCAAGAGACTAGAGTTCGCCCCGGCACAATTGCCCCGCATGTCTACTTGACAGCATGAGGTACTGACACCAAAAGTACTTTTGCCCGGCTGTCAAAGGATAAAGGATTAATCTTCTACCCAAGATCTGTCAATTTGCGCGGGTAGATGACCATATGATGGTGAGCTCGGCACAATTGACACTCTGCGGCTGGTAAAGTTCTCTTTGAAATTCAAACTTGGCGCACTTGAAAAAATATAAAGAAATATGTTTCCTTATCTTTCACTCGCGTCGATCTATTGAGCGCTTGTCGAATACGAAAGTCTCGAATTATGTTTTTCCTGTCTATCAAGAAATTGTTGTGCGTTCTGCCAGTTCTGGCGAAAGCAGCAACTGTCACTTACACAGTGCCGACTTCTGCTCCAACAGGATCAACCGCTCTTGACCCAGCTCCTGTAGGACTTTCGTGCGTCTTTTCCCAGTTACTTCTCCTCAATCCTACTAATACCATGGCAGATTCGAGTTCTTCGCCTTCCCATCATACGTTAAAAACGTTACGGCGACGAACCAGTGCCTTCAAAATTTCGAGACCTTGACAGGAAAATGGCCTCCGATACGAATTGGTGGAACAACCCAGTGCTCACCCGTCCTGGTCCTGCGGTAGGAAATTAGTATCTAATTGCGAGGTAGAGATCGGGCCACGTATGATCCAAATACTTCGGCATATGTCGTCTATACAGTTGCTGCTGCGACTGATGCACCTGCTGCGTTGACCTTCGGTCCGTCTTTCATGACTCTTGCGGACACATATGACGGGACAGTGGTTCTTGGTAGGTGAACTTTGAGGAATTTGGAGCTCCAATTGACCATTTGAAAGGGCTCAATCGCGGTCATGACAATATCACAAACACAATAGCTGCGGCCAAAGTCGCAAAGAGCAGCATGGCAAACTTGCTTGCAATTGAGCTAGGAAATGAACCTGAATGTAAGCTTTTCTCCCTATCCAAACACCTCGGTCAACAGCTAATGTTCGCAAGACTGGTCAGGAGTTCAGCCCATCGCCTCCGGATCATGGACTCCAGCCACCGATGCTGCATCCCAGGATGATTGGGATATACAAGTCGGGCAAGCACTGAATACCCAATCTATCATCAAGCCGGAAACTCGAATTCGGCGCCTCCGACATGGGGAGCAGCCGAGCTGATCGCGACTGAAAATGCGACGGCAAAGTCCTACGTCTATGATTATGCGCACCATAACTACCCCGGAGGAACCATAACTTCACTGATGAGCCACAGTACAATCTCGAGTAATGTAGGAACCTTTACAGCAGACATCGCAGCCGCAGTAGGAGTAGGCAAGGACTACGTTCTCGGAGAAACGAACTCAGGTACCTCCTCCCCACGCCACCCCCAAAACCCTACTAAGATATACAGTCTCCGGTGGTGGAGCAGCAGACGTATCTCCTTCGTTCGGCGCCGCCTCTGGACAATGGACTACATCCTCCGCGCCTCTCTCGCCAACATCAAACGCACCTATTTCCACCACGGCACCATCGGTCTCTGCTACTACTGCTGGTGGGGACGCTACTCCATGGGCGCGCCCTACTACGGCGCATATGCCGCTGTGGCCGCGCTGGCCGGCGGCTCCTACATATCAGCGCTCGACACGGGGAGCACGAACTACGCCGCGTACATCATCTACGACTCCGCGCGCACGCCGCTGCGCGCACTGCTGTACAACTCGGATTACTATGCCGGGACGGGGACGCGGGGGAGCCAGAGCTTTGCGCTGCAGGGCTTGGCGGCGGCGAGTGGGAGCGTGAGGGCGAAGCGGTTGACTGCTGCGGGGGCTGGGAGCAGGGTTGATGAGGGCAGTAATCCTACGTTTGGGGGGCAGACGTTTGCGAATGGGACGTGTGTGGTTGGGGGGACGGAGGTTTTTGAGAGTACGGCTGTGGTGGGTGGGGGGGCTACGTTTACGGTTGCTGCTTCGGAGGCGTTGCTTTTGTATTTACAGTGAGTGTGCATGTGGATGTGAAGATGCAAGTGGGATGTGGAATTATTTGAAAATGAAAATCTGGTGCTTTGCTTGCTTACTTGATTGGAGCATCTACCTAGTCCAGACTCCAGTCCAGTACTTTTCATCCACCATCTGACCGACCTTCCCCACCAAAACAAAATCCTCCCCTCTATGGTTGGCGAAAACTACACTCCGGCAACATCAACCAATTTTGGGCTTTTGGGCT
>QGMF01000481.1:0-29446 GCA_007821475.1 Lachnellula arida | reverse complement strand
CCGCGCTCGACCCCAAGCAGTGGATCGGCGAGCTGGACATCATCGATGTCCGCGACGTGGTGCCCGAGTTCCTCGCCCAGGCGTGCGCGCACGATCCCCGCGAGCCGGTCGCCGTGCACAACTACTGCAGCGAGAACAGGTACCTGCTGTCGGACCTCGCGAGCATGTACGAGGCGAGGCTGGGCGGCAGGATCGATGTCCTGCCGACTAAAAAGTGGATGAACAGGGCGATTGCGTTGGGCATGCCCAAGGGCGTCGAGGCTACTTTCACGGGCACGGAGGTTTTTGTGTCGCCTGTGCTGCGCAAGGGGCGCACGTTGTGAATGCCTGTCTGTATGTTTGGTTTTATAAATAATACTTTGCTTGTGCAAGAGCAAATAGATAATAGATTAGCTTAGCTTCTTCTGATAATAACGAAGTAGGCTTATCCAGAATACCTATAGACGATCAACACTGATCAGTGTTGGTATCACAGGTATTCAGATATCGTGATCACTTCGTACTACGTAGTATGGCTTAGTCTTCAGTTCTGGTTGATGTTGCTTGCTTACCTAGGTAGTTATGGAGGTTCTAGCTAAGGTTGCGGCGATGAGGTGGGGTGGATGATAAATGTTGATGTTTCCTAGCGTGCCAAGACATCGACATCACATGTGATACTTGGATCACGTGTGGTTTAGTCGATCTTTAGTAATCTTAGTCAGCGTTTCTCTCATAGGAAACGCAATCCTAATTCTGTTTTACCCTTTCGAATCGCAACATCAACTTCTGCGGACTCACTTCGCCATGAACAGGCCACGATTGCTAAGGTACAGAGTATAGGCCCGCTAGGTTGCCAATTATGTATTGCAAGACTCTTAAATTCAGGCGTAGACGCTAAATCGCTTGCTAAATGGACGACTAGCTAAGCGGCTCAACTACAGACACATATCAGTTTTCACTGCCATATATTGTCAAAATTTCTTCTTTGTCGTGAAGGGTATACAAATTCTATCTATCTATTTCTTACTATCCCTTTCTTTGCACAGATCAGTGTAGAAATCTAGTCCAGCATCTTGTCTAATAGTCCCATACATCGAACTGCTATCCAGCGGCCTCCCACCCAGCTTCTTTCCAAACTCAGCCGCCTTCCCCATATTCTCCAACGCCACCTCGGAAACTTGCAATTTCATCCCTGCGGTCTTCGCGCAATTCAACGCATGTCTCGCATCTTTCATCGAAAGCTCAACGTCAAAACCAGCCTTTCCATCCGGAGCCGGCGCATATGCTCCCGTCGTCAATCTCTTGCTGTAGCTCTCTAGTACCGGTCCAAACATGTTCCCAATCATACTTTCCATGACTTCAGATCCCAGACCAGTCTTCTCGGCAAACACGTGAGCCTCTGAGATTACCTCCATGAAAGATACGACACAGATGTTGCCTGCGATCTTGAGCATGCTAGATTTGGAGACGTCGGTGCCCATATCTATCACAGAGCGGCCCATGACATCCTTCAGGTAGGGAGCAATCTTCTCCTGAGCTGATGCGGGACCGGCAGTAACGAAAATGAGCTTTCCTGCTTCAGCCATAGGTGAGGCTCCAAAGACGGGTGCTCCGGGAAAGTTAGCAGGTGAGAGATGGGGGAGAAAGGTAGCTTACCAGCTACGAACTCTCCTCCTGCGTCTGAGATGAGCTTCGCAATTTTTACAGAGGTGTCTGGGTGCACGGTCGAGCAGTCTGCGTAGATCTTTCCCTTGAAATCCCCAGAGGCAATGATTTCCTTTGCTGTTGCTTCTAAAACAGCATCATTGCTCACCTGATTTTCCAAATCAGTAACTTTCATATTCCTAGAAAAAGGTGTTTGCTTACACAGGAGAAGATTATGCTACTCTTCTTGGCAACTTCAGTCACAGTCTCAACCGGAATACCTCCCAACTCTTTCACAGGCTCTCCTCGTGACAACGTTCGATTCGTGTATATGAGAGCGGGTGCTGAGATGGAAGTAAGGTATTTCTGAAGGTTCTTGGCCATGCCAATACCCATGGAACCGAGTCCGATCCAGCCGACTTGAATTTCTGCCATTGTATTGATTAAAAAAAAAAATTATTCTGTTTGTTTGGCAAAATTCTACAACAGAGGTTTTCTTATACATGGAATGTTTTAAGCTAAGAGCGCGGGACATTTTGGCTTGATCCAGTATAATTGTGCTGGAATTAGCTCGGCGTCGAAGAGTGGGGGTGGAGCTCCACACCTGTCTCTATTAACAGCTTCAAGCGGAAATGTCTTCCATGATATTAAGAAATACAGGGGATGGAAAGTCGTTATAAGATAGGATTCATCTCATTTGTTCCTCTGGGCGTTTATTGTCAACCTTTAAGATGGATGTTTCTCTAAATCCCTTTTTGTCGTCCGGCCCGAGTCAAGATAAATCTCGGCAAATATTCATAACTACCCGAACACACAGAACCTTGAAAGTGAGAATAAAAGAAAATCCCACTGGTCCAAAACCATTTAAAGGTTCATGGTTAATTTAGTAAAACTACATGTTTCAAGCTGCCTCGTTATAGAAATCCAAATTTTTATTTCTAAATCTTCTATTTCTAGAAAAGTCTGATGTTTTGACGCTAGTCATGCATACGGTTATCCTGAACCGCATCATCCAGCACACGTCCCAAGTATTTCTCAACTGGGTGTTTGACTATTTTGGATAAGTTAATGAATTAAGTAAAAAGTTCCTGTATTCCGAGTCGTGTTGGAACGGTATAAAAGAAGACACTATAGTCTGTTTGCATTTTTCTGAGCGAGGTCCATGTTATGTGTCTCCGATTTTATAACAACGCCACAATGTTTGGATTTGCATCTTAGTGGGATGTCGATTACTGTCAAGTTATAGATTATTGTCATGTCCTTCCACGTTCGGTCCAAGACCAACTCACTAAAGATATGGAAACAAAGCTTGTTGACCTAGAAGTCCGACGCGGTGCGCTTGAATATCAAAGCCCATCGTGTGATTCTGACAATATTATATGCATTTCATAGAAAGCTTTCAAGACGATATATGAGTTCTTGCCCCGGGTGTTGAATATATCATATATGACAAAGGGTAAGCTTGCAAGGGCTGCCTGTATTCGAACTTCTATTGTGCATTGTATTAGAATGTGGTAAACAAGCAGTAGAAATAAGAGGGCATTGATTAATTAAAGAGAGAAAGGGAGAGGGAGAGAGAAAGCTCTGCTTATATCTCTCCCTACTCGCCTCGCTTAGCTCCCTTGCTAAGCGAGTTACCCCTTACCGCCCGCATAAGCATGCGGCAAATATGCAGAATATAATTCAACGCATTGTTTATTTCAGGTATAAAACATCTCTGTTGTATAAGAGCATAGATGCAACGTCTATACGATGCAATATAAACGGATCATTGTGTTGAGTGAGTAACAATCGCTTGTCCTTGCCAGCTTGGGTTCGTCAGCACGCAAAAAGAACTACCATTCTCAAGTTTCTACATCCGCGCCTGGATAATATTCCAGTCGACGCCTTAGCTCATCATTTCCAATGCCACCGCCCCCGGAGACCACGATGACCAAAGTGCTTCCGGCGGTTCTCCTCTATTTCCAACTCCCTTGGGTAAGGATCCAGAAACTTCCCAATCTCAGCCTTCCAGAAACCATCTTGAATATTAACATTCATAGCACAGGTATATTCCCAGTACTCGGGGTAGAAGCCAGATAACTCGAAGTCAATAATGGCAACTATCTTGCCCTTTTTGACCAATATATTCGAGCTACTAGCATCTCCATGAGTGAAGCATATTTTGTGAGTCCCTGCAGCTGATCCTGCATCTTGACTACCATCCGCATGTCAGACCCCTCGTCAGCTGTGACCAATGACCTCTCCCCGGTTTCCTTCAACACACCGCGACCATCCTTAATGCCGAAGCGTAAGAATCTGTTAAAGTCTGCCTCGTTGGCAAATGGCCCGAATCCGTATCTGCCGTTATAAGTCCGTGGCTCGTAGAGCTCCTGCATATCGACAGCAGCGATGATTCCCGGTCGTGGATGTGGAATATTGCGAAGTTGGTCGAAATATCCCTTCAGCTGCCGTAACAAGCTCGCCCGCTCAGCTTCCGGCCTCTCGCTCCAGCCATTTCCTATTTCTTCCCCGTCGATTCGATCCATGACAATGTATTTGACGTGCTTATGCTCAAAAGCGCAATGGACTTTGGGTACTGGGATCGTGGTGTTCTCTGCAACAAAGCGGAGCGCTGCCGCCTCCGCGAGCTGGACGTCTCTTCCAAACTTCACAATCCGGTTGAATGGTATTTGGAAAACCCCACCTTGAAAGTACGACTGGGGATCATGTAGTTTGATAGACGCGAAAGTACGCTTTCGTGAAAGACAGTTGTTATTGTACTCTCGAGATTTTATGGGCGTTTCGACCGTTGGCGTTGCGAAGGGCGAGGGAGATAGTGCTCGTGGACGTCGGATTTGTGTTGGTTCATGTTGTGTTGTTGGAGGAGGTTTTCGAAAGCTGAAGAGTCCCATCTTGGGCAGGATATCTTGAGTCGTGTATTTAGCTCGCTTGAAATCCCTGGTGCTGTAAGACAGATATTAGGTGTTTTCCAAGGCGTACTGAATTTTGAGCAACGAATGCTAGAAAATATGGTAATCCACTTCCATGTGATTCTCTCCTGACTCAGTTGCATTGTGAATGTGTACCGACTGAATCATTGACAGGCATGACTGGGTGAAGTCGACGTAGTGAGCTCAACAGAACATATGCTCAGCCCTAGTCTTGTGACTGAGATGTTATTCATGTTAACAAGAAACGTTATTCTTATGCCCTCCCTTAGAATATTCATATGCAAGGCTAAGTGAGTATAAAAGTTTTCAATTTCATAGGAAGCATACTTCTTTTAAATCAGCCATCTTTTAATAAAAACCTCGACTTGGGTGCTCCAAATATCTCTGAAAGGAACATTCATATTCGATTGCACCCACCCAAATCACTATCCACCGACAAAGAAAGAATGGCCGACGACCCTTTTACAAGGAAGATAGAAAAAGGCAAACATCAGAATGAGCGCCGCCACTTCTACATCATGATGTCGGAATTCGAAAAGCCTGCGGTCAAGATAAGATCAGCCCCACCAGATACCAGCCAACCAACTCTTCGTGAAGGGCCAAGCCGCTCGGCTTTTCGTGAAGAACCAAACCGGCCAGCCCAAGACCGTCGACCTGTTGCTAGTGGAGGACCAAGCCGGCCAGTTCCCAACTCCCAAAATCAATATCGAGGCCTTAGCGAAGGATCAAACCGGCCAACTACCTACAACCAAAGACAAGCAGGCGGTGGTAGTAGTATAGAGCCAAGTCGACAACTACGTCAAACACGCCAAGAAAACTTCCACGACGAGATGAGTGCTACAAGATCTGGAGGGCAGTTAACTACCTACGACCGAAGTGAAGGAATCAGTGGGGAATGGGGCCGGGAAACATCCGAAGCTTACTTGGCCAGGCTGAGACAAGAGAGAAAGGAGAAGCATGACAGAGCAGCCACTCCATTTCAAGGAATCAGTGGGAATTGGGGCCAGCAAACACCTGAAGCTGACTTGGCCAGGATGAGACAAGAGAGAAGTGAGAAGCATGACAGATCCTACACACCCTACTACAGCGAAAGGCAACCTCGAGGAATCAGCGCTGCAGGAAGCCGAGCAACGACCTATCCTCAAAATCCAGGAATGAGAGATATCACAAATCGACAAGCTCCTCAAACGAACTCTGGTGGAGGGATATGTGATATAAGTGGGTATAATTGGTCAATTGTAGTATCCTGCAAGCATCGATCCTTCGACTCCTTCGTTCAACATCGTCTTGTCAAAGCACCAAAACGGGTGCGAGGGAGAAAATATGTTAAAGTATGAGACTCGTACCGTCAACGGTCGCGAAAAGGAGATGCTCGTTCTCATCAACCTAAGGGAGCTCCTTGAGCCACAAAACATGGCTATACTAGAGCACCGTCTGAACAACTACCCACCAATTGCTCTGAGACGTGGAAACTTGGACGGGCAGACGACATGGAGATGGGTACAGGAGGTCATCAAACTCCTTGTCGATGACGGACACCTCAAACGAACCAGAAAATATTACCTTCCGGAGTTCATTTGTGGAATGGCTGCCATGCATGCGACCTGGTATCACGACCTTCTGGCTCGAGATGACAGACCAGAGTGGGGAGCAAGTTTGATAGCGAGGGTTCAAGCAGCAACGTGGTTGAAAACCCCCCCTGTTCCAGCCTATGTTATTGGTCTCAACGCCGGCGTGAGGGCAAGAATGAAACCCCGTCCTGGCAAAAGGGAAGGCGCCCCGGCGTGAAACAACACTAAACTAAACTAAAAGTGACCGAGTGTAACAAGCTTCATAGATAGCTCAATAGATCTGGATCTTCCTTGCCTGTCTCCACCTGTGCTCCATTATATCTTAATTTTGAGGTATCAGAAATATTAATTTTCTTTGACAAACATCCTTAGAACTTCTAATTTTGGAATACTAATAACATGAGATAATGATACTAAAAAGGCAAGTTATCAAAATACTCCCCCTTCTGACTTCTCGCTTTAAGAAGTGGTCATCTGTAGAATTGGGTCTGAATTACTTTCTAGACTAGGTTGATTTCCATTCGTGCTACTACTTAGAACGCTAATCGTTGATTTCTCGATTTATAATTTATAAAGCTTGAGTTAAGGATTGTGTAATCATATCTCATAGCCTTACAACTTTGCAGGTTTTTCTACGACGTCTAAGCATGGATTCCTAAATATACTTCGGTTCTCAAATATTAGCTGGGAGTATAGTAATCTATTCATAGGGATGAATGTATCACAATTTTCGCTTTCCAGTGACCGATTGGTATTGGGAATACATGTCAGCGAGTTTAGTTAATCAAGATGGGAGGGATGATTCCAAGTTCTAAGAAATTCATACTCCTAGTCGAGACATTCATCTCTCATGGAAATTGTTATGATCGAGTCTTCTGTAAAGATATTACAGTCACAAATAAATCAGTATGGCTATTTAAGCTTCAGCGTTTCCTTCAATAGTACACTTTGTTCCCAAACAATCTTAAATCAAAATCTCAGCTACCCTAGATCCGACATCAAAATAAAAATTCCCCTGCAATTCAACTACTTTCAACTACTTTCAACTACTCACTACCTGAACGGAAAAGCAGCTATGGACGTTTCCGCCGGAAGACGTCTCAGGACTGCCTCAGGAGCGAGCTTGAGCTCATTCCACGCACTTGAATCTCGGGCACTCTTCCTTTGCATGTCTGAGTTTCCGGCAACAGAGGGCATCCCCGCGCTTCCAGGTTACAACTGGTCCCTGATGGTTGGCTGTAAGCACAGAGAGTGGAATGGGCTGATGGAACACCGACTTGCGGCGCCACTTAAATTCCAACACCAGAAACGCGATATGAACTTGGTTGGACGCGAGAAGGAAAAGCTTGTCCTCATCAGACTCGACTATTTTCTCAAGATCGACAACGACACGAAATTGAGAAACAAACTGGATGCACTTTTGCTATCACCAGCATACCAGAATGTTGAAATCGATAGTGGAACCACTCGGAGCTGGATCGAAATGGTCATTAACGTTCTGGTTAGTGATGGATGCTTGAAAAGAGCCAACCGAGTGGAAACCGTGAAGTTTATCTGCTCCATGGCTGAGGCCCACGCCGACTGGTTCTATAGGCAGATAATGCGTGACAATAGACTCCAATGGGGAGCGAGTGAGTCCGTCAGGGCCAACTCTGAGGTACGCCGGGTGCTTATTCCAAGTTATGTTATGGGGCGAACGGTTGGAGTTCCGAGTTATGTTCTTGGGCGAACACTTGGAATTAACAATTCTGCTTTGGGGCAACCGGCGGGAAGGATGGAGCCTATCCCTCCGGATCACGGTGGCGATGATGACATAGACTTCATGGCCAGTGTTACTCGTCGGACTTGGATAGCTAGGAAAATTGCCGGACGGGACTTTCGAGCCACGGGATAAGCCAGAGTTGGCGCACTACGGCTTGCCTTGCTGCGAGAGCTATCTCTCGTTGAGATGCATCGTTGAACTTTGGTTAAATCAAAACCTCTTAAACAAAATTTGATCTTGAAGGTCCATGATAGTGAAGTCCGTGACAGAGCGTCCGAGGTTCTCTTCTTTGTACATGTGTAATACAACTTCATAATGCGCTGTTTAAAAAAGAAACTCCCAACTAGAACGAGTAAAGTAACACATCGAAGCTTTCAAGAAGGGGAAATTTGCTTTCTATTCACGTTATAAGTCCTGTGTATGCTCATATCACTTGTGAAAAAGCTTGACCTCCAGATTAGGCTTAGTATAGAGGTATTTCCTGTCACCACCTTCATATTTGTAGACCTCAGCACCTTGAAATCGATCTTTAGACTTAATAATATTTCGTATAAAGCCTTAAAATCTCGCGATCAACAGCCCACGCACTAAATCCGAACGGTCTCCTGTCGAAAGCCATCCACCCCAAATAGCTTCTGTCGCAACCTCTCCATTTCCAATTCCTCTGGATATTCTTCTAGAAACTTTCCAATTTCCTCCTTCCAGAGGCTATCGTCATAGACTTCGAGGTTCACAGCAGTTGTCATAGCCGTTGTGTATTCCCAATACTCTGGATAGAAGCCCGCCATTTCAAAGTCGATCAAAGCAACTACCTTGTTGCCTCGAACGAGTATGTTTGCGCTATTAGCGTCTCCGTGAGTGAAGCAGATTTGATGGCTATTTTGGTTTTGCGTGGCAATTAGTGTCTTGATTTCGGATTTTGCTTCCTCGTTGAACCATGAATCGGCCTCTTGACCAGGCTCGCCATCTTGTCCCACGCCACACCGAAGAAAATTGTTAAAGTCCTCCTCGTTGGCGAAAGGTCCAAACCCGCGATCTTCCTCATCGATGCGACGATCAAACAGCGGCCCGATATGAGCTGAAGAGACGGCTCCTGGTTGAGGATGAGGAATGCTTCGGAGCTCATCGAAGTAGCCCTTGAGTTGCTGCAATAGCTTCTCTTTCTCGGCCGCTGACCTGTCAGCCCATCCCTCCTTGATATGTTTTCCTCTTACGTGTTGCATCATGATATATTTCGTCTTTCCCAGTTGAAATGCGCAGTAAACCTTTGGCACCGGGATCGATGTCTTATTGCGGAGGAAGCGGAGTGTCGATGCCTCGGCCAGTTGAATCTCTGTCCCATGCTTTATCACCACACGGACAGGAAGCCAAATTCGCAAGGCTCTCGTGTTCCTGGTGGTGCAGTCGATTGGTCGCGTAATCCACACCAAACCCAAGACGTATTTTCGCAAAAGCCAGTTGTTTCGATGCTCGTGTGAGATCTCGGGTGCCTTGATGGTTGGTGATGCATAATGTGATAGTGAAGGGCCGTCAGGGCTGAGCTCTTGGTCTGTTTTGATAGCTGCTACTACTGTAGATGGCAATGGCTCAGCCTCCTTTGACTTCCCCTTGCGGCTGAATTTTGCTTTGAGGTAACTCATTATGAGGGTCAATATGGTATGCACTAATAGTGGTGTTGATGGTAGAAGGTAGAAGTGGTTGGGTGGAACAGATTTTGCTAGTTAGGGTAGCGAGAGAGTGAATGACAGATAATGCTAAGAATATCGAGCAAGGCCATTGTTGATTCACATGTAAAGCTGCATTTGAAGTCAAAATGACTCAAAGCGGAAGAGACGACCTAGTCAGCCTCTTTTCAAAATCCATACTTGCAAACATTCCCAGGCCAACAACGGCAACAAATTAAGCCCGAAAAAAGAACGAGACGAGCCATTATCCAGGTTCAGTAGCAATGAAGGTGATTTTGAAAAGACATTTTGGACAGTTTGATAGAACATCCAAACCTGGCAGTATGAACACCAGAAATTGCTTTCAAATACTGACAGCGGAGAAATGAGATATCACAGAAGAGAACAATACGTCCTCATGGCCAAGGACGACGCAACATAAGACTCGGAACCTAAGACGCAACCATGCCCGCAAACCCAGCAGGCAGGCATATGGAGCCTTTAAACCCAAAGCTCCGAGATAAGAGGAAGGAAGTTGTATTCAAGTAGAAACTCTTCTTTCCATCAAGCCAGAAGCAACCCATGAAACATTCCCCCCGACCCGGCACTCGGCGCACCCAACGAAAACAGCCCCGCACACAGCATGAAACTTATATCCCCACATCCCCATCCCATGCCATCCCATCACCTCCTCAGACCACACCACAACATCAGGAATGCAGCACAACACAGCATGACACCCCTCCCCATGCCACCGGGAAGCACAGATGACTCGGTACGCGGTGCAACGGCACGCACACACACACGCACCCTACAACGTTGCAGATCTCGGGAGAGCGAAAAACAAAACAAGGTAACTTGAGACGAAGAACGCCCGGCTGTGGCATGGTGACAGAAGTGCGTTAATTATGTGACGGTGACAGCGTGAGAGTTGACTGTTTCCGGCGGTGGTTGGGTTGCAGTCTGCACGTTATGGTGACTTTGCAGGGTGAGTTCCGACGGATGAGGCTGAAATGGTAGGGCCAATCTAATTGAGAGGAGCCTCGCCTTTCTCGCCGAAAACTCACCCGCCTATGGATGACTTTGTTCCTGACTCGGTGATTGAGGGGTAAGGAGGGGGAGGGGAAGGGGAAGGCGAGAGTTGACATTTCTTTCCGCAACGCACTTCGTAGCCCGACATCATGGTACGGCATACAGAGACCGTCTCAGCTTCACTTGCCTCTGTGCCTGCCAAGATTCGAGTATTGAAACAAAAGGACATGGCAATAAAGAAGCTCAAAAACCAACAGGAAAGAGATATAGAAAAACTGACATCACGTGTAGAGCGTGACCGGCCACGTGATGCATTTACTTACCACCTCGGCACGAATCAGAATAGTCTAATAGATTAAGTTGCGGAGTATGAGCTGGCAATGGTGCTGGTGGTGCCCAAAAGAAACCTTATTCAGACACATCAAACCAACTCAGCGCATCAGCTAGGCCGAGACCAGACGAAAAAAAAACAGTATGCTGGATCGCTGGTCACCGAGTCACCGTCCCTGACTACATGGCCTTGGGTGTTGAGCCGAGCCTCTACTGTACTTCGATGATCTGTACGCGACGCCACCGCGCCACCACTACTCCCTTGCGTCTTAATTGCGTCGTGTGTGAGGGGATGAGGCTTATTATTGGTGCGAGGTATTTGTGAGATGACGATAGACGCGGGTTGGATATAAGGAGAGTTCAGCTTACTATAAGGTATTATTGCCGAGCCGTGTTGTATGTATAGATCTACGCCGCAAGTAATGTACTTCGGAATAATGGCGTAGGTATATATATTAGACGGGGTATTGTACATGGGCTGAACTGCCTGCAGAGGAAAAGGGGCTTGGACTGGATTACCATCAATTAAGAACTGGGAGTGCGGAATATTACGGCAGTTGTATGTAGTAAATTCTGTATCTCCCTTTTTACCTTTTTCACGACGAAGAAGGCCTCGCTTAGAGAGCGCCGACGATGATCTACTCTAGAATCTATAAGTATATTGCTCTAAAAAAGCTTCAAAGTCTACCTAACGCAAATAGTTTTGAGACCCCGCGTCTCACCGCGCTCTAACAAAAAGCTTAATAACACGCGTCAACGTCGCGTGCCGCACCTTCCCTATTGGATGCGTTCACTGCTACGTATCATACTCTCCCGGAAACTCACACACGCGTATCCATGCAGCATATTAATTAATACAAGATCTGTGGTGATCGGGTTACAAGGTAAATCCCAAGCCATGCAAGCCAGATCCTGGCATCCGATCATCTTTTGTTTTTCTGTTTCCGACTGACACTTGCATCGCGGAGCAAAACCTGTTATTTCGGGATGCATGCTGATGCACGACCCGATGAGGAGATTGCTTTGTTTTTGTTTGCGAGATGGGTGGTTCCAGATGTACGGGTATTATTAGTGTTGGTGTTAGTGTTGAAGGATTCGGGTTCAGCACGCCGAATCCCAATAGTAAGATATAAACCGGACCCTGAACCATGGGAGACTGAAAAGAGACATTAACGCCTAGAAGTTTAGGGACGTACGTCACAATGCCAATGTTTGGACTTTTCCATCCCTACTTGGGTTTACTTAGCGGACATTTTATTTCCTCATCTTCATCAGAGTCAAAGCGTCCCCGCCGTTGAGATTTTAGGTAGATCGATCATTACGGGAGTAGGTCTAGAACATTGGTCGGAAGAACGTTTAAAGTCGGAAATAATAATAAACTTACAAAATTCAAAATCCGATAGCTGAAAGACTGTTATTGTTTATCTCCAATTTCCGTCCCGGTAAAAGAAGGGGCCTTGTTTTGTTTATGCATTGTCATGGACAGGGTTGAGGGCCTGCAGGACGCCTGTCAACCTCATTGATTGGATTTTAGGGCTTGGAGACACGCTGGTCTTAACAAGTCAACAATGGCCGACGGGAACTTGCTTTTGGAATCATAATGAATATCAATTGCCATGTTGGCTGTTGTTTGTTTGTTGCTTTGCTTTTCTGGCAGCCCTTCCCGGTCCAGTTTTGACTGTTTATATCGCGAACACTTCCACTTACCACGGCATGAACTACGTTAGTTTCGAAAGTACGTGATTAGTTTGAGGAAAGAGGGGTACGGAGGTATTCTCAAAGACCGGACTTGTCAGATCTTAGGGCGCATGTGGCGTAGAATAAGCGGGCTGGATACCTGCATTTTTCTGGAAGAATGAAGGCCTGGCTAGCTAGGAGATTTCGGGCTTGCTCTAGAAGAAATTATAGTAGAAAGAAGAAGGCTTGTGGCGTGCCCCGTGAGCAAGCAGGAAATTGATCTGGACGACCCCTCTTGTTGACATTGGTGATGCTTCATGGTGGAAGGACAACAAAACAAACAACCTTGCGAATAACATAACCCAACAAACTACACTGGGTTGACTTAGCGAGAATGCTGACATCTGAAACAGCATACTCCGTACAGCAAGCAATCCATCCTGCAGTCTCTCTGTACGATCAATCACGACCGGCTTTCAACCAATACCGTACCGAGACGCATAACCTTAGGCAAGGCAAGACATTCCGAATAAGATGCTGACCGAGCACTTGGACCCCTACAGTACAGTATATGCCAGAATGTTTTAGGACCTGCCCTGCCTATACTTTGACCGTTATGACGGAGTAGGACTTCTTTCAGTATCTGTGACACAACAAACACATTTTGATATCCAATGATAGGCTACTAGCTTGTAGCTATATAGCAGCTACAGTATTGCCCCCTCCTGATCGTCACAAGTATTGTGCAGAACACCTAGTCGGGATAGAGTCCCTAATCCCTAATCCCTGAAATCCCCGATCTTCCACATCACGTTACGAGTACCGGCTCTCCTACTCCGTAGATGATGTTGAGGCACTGATCCCGAGAATTAAGACAAAAGATGTCTCTTTCCTGGTGTTGTTTCACGGCGTTGGTCGCTGCTGGTGAGAGGTACTGCCGCTACCGTACAATGTCCCTCTCATGCGGCGGAACCGGGTTGGACTTCTTCCTCATCAATGCCATGACCGTTGCTGTACCGTAACAGAACCTTGACTCCGTGCCAAACCATCAGCCCGTAGGCATTGTACGAGCTTGTACATGAAGCTTTGGACCCTCTCCTTGGTCTCACCTAATCGTTTCCAGGGCGTAGGCCAATGGGATTACGGAAGTAGCTTATCCAAGGTCCCAAAGAGGAGTTGAACATGATGTAGCGTGCTTCCGCGGGGCTGTAGCTGGGGAGATACCTGATACCTGGTTTGAAGAGGGCGTGTTGGCGGCATTGTTGATATCCCGAGTATACCGAGTATCTTGCTTGCTCTTGCGTTGCTTTGTCCATGTTGACCAGACTGGCGGCAGGGTCATCCCTTTATAATATTCACCGTAGTAGGGAGGTAAATTCTAGGTGGTCGTTTGGGCAGAAATCTAAATGCGGACGAGGTTCCGGGCTGATGGTGGTCGGAGGTTGTTCGTTGGTCAAGACAGCCGCTAAAAATGGGGTAAATGGCAGTTCGTCCAGGGCAGGGCAATCCTGAGTCCCTGATGTCCACTCACGCACGCTCACGCACGCTGTAACCTTAGCTCTGTAGAAATCTTGCAGGCGACACGGCCGCCGCCTACCAAGACCAAGACCAAGCTACGGTACGCTTGCTTGCATGCTTATGCTCAAGCTCCAGCTCAAAGCCCAATAATATCATTGTTTAATCTCCAATTCCACACTTCTCCTGCCATTACCGGTATTGTTCTGTCTCGCGCAAACGCTCAGCTCTCCAAGACACGCCCACTTCACTTTCACTCATCTCCCACCACCTCCTCCAGGCCTCCTTCACCGCGAGCTCCACACTCTTTTAGTAGTCCCGGCGGCCGGTAAACACTACCATCTACCTACTGTACCTACCTACCTACCTACCTACTCAGGGACGAAGCAGATTAAACGGGGACACGAAAAAGTTGTTCTGGTGTTTACCCTCTGCCAGCGACAAACAAACATCGCCCAATCCTCCTCCTCCTTCCTCGACACCTCGAATAACACTTGGCATGGATATATTTCCCCTATTTCTACGATGTTCATGAGATTCTTCACGTCCACGACATTTCTCTTGGTCTTTTCCTTGCCAATTGGTCGTCCTGCCAGGGGGCACTACTCGCGATGAAGACCATTCCCAGCGTAAGTACAACCAACGCAATTTAAATTAAGGGTCTTGCAGTTTGCATTGCCTTGCCTTGGAACAAACATTACTCTGCCACCCAACCGCCATCATCAATTATTATTTACACTGCTCTGTGCCTGGTCAAGCTAACATTCTGATTTCTATAGCTTGTTGCCTCGAGTACGGTTGGGATCGCCGCCGCCGGTCTGGCCTTGGGAAAGCCTGAGCGAACCACCACACCCGTGCGGCCCTCCTCGAAGAAACGCAAAGCTGGAGACCTAGCAGACTTCGATGAACATCGTGATGGCTATTCTTCCCCGGCTTCGCGTCCAGGCACAAGCTCGACCATGAGCACCCCCTCAGAACGCAGGATTCGGCAGCGAACTCCATCCTCCTCGAATCCTCCTCTGACCCACCGCACACGGCCTTTGACTGCAAAACTCGACGCCACAAACAACAGTGGTGGAAGGAGAAACTCAATTGTCAAACACGGGGAGATACTATCATCGCCTGTTGAACATGCTGAAGGGGCGGTTAGGAGAGATTCTGTTTCGTCGAGAGGCTCATGGATTAGAAGATTGTCGACGATACCTACCTCATATAACAACAGTCCTAGGTCAAGCGTTGGTCCGGATTCTCCATCTATAACCGTCTCTCATGGCTCTGCTGCTCCAATTTTATCCGATCCTGCCAGCAGTCCGGCTCAATTACCTCCAAACAAACTGGTGAAAAGAGTTACATCTCGGAGAGAAGACGATGGATTTTTATCAAGGAGTGGATCCAAGTCGCAAGTACCGACCCTACGTAGACCCGCAACAAGTCACCAACGTTCCGTCACGCTCCAGGAACAATTCAGAAACGATTCCAAGAAAGAAAATTCGGTCTTGCAAACCCCTCCAAGTCAGACACGAATGACCCCTTCGAGTAAATTTAGTACGCCAGAACGCATAACATGGCGCCCTTTTTTTGAAGCACGACCAACAAGGCTCACGAAAGAAAGGTTGTCGGGAAAATCCAGTGACGGTAATGTACAAGGTCTACAGTCGACATCAAAGAGGGTAATTCCGGACGAGGCTGCAATGCCTACCCTTATGAAGCCCGCTGAGATAGATGCGGGCAAGTCTACTGGTACAGTGTTCTTTGATGAGGACGGTCTGCCATTTGATGACAGTGCTGTCGAGGACCTTGGAAACGGGGATTCGCATATACTACCTTCTACAGAGTTGCCTCGAGAGTCTCAGAAGACTGCACGTCGTGCTCTTTCGATGAATTTCAGTTCGCCAACCTCGTGGATATCAAGATCTGGGAGTTTGAGGGGTAACAAACGAAACACAGATGGCAGAAGTGGCGGTGTGCGTTATTCATCAGCCCCAGTCTCAACAATGCCTGGACGGAGTATTGTATCAGCACATGGAACTAGCAGCAACCGGCATCGGTTGATCATGGATCCAACTGTTTTTCAGAAGCAGCCGTTGTCGCCCACCGAGGTTTCATCCCCGAATGATCCGTTTGCTTCGAGTTTTCAAGCACGCACCCGAAACACCTCTTCGCCGTTGCCGCCTCTGTCTCGGCTGTCAAGTTTTAATGTCGATTTAGCTCGCCTCGGATTATCCTCGTCTTCGTCTTCAGCCCATCCGTGTAGTCCCACTTCGCCGAGTTTGCAACCTAATACTACCGACACGTCAGTCCCCTCGACTGGTCACGTATCTCCGAATTTCTCTAATTTCGTCTCCCATACGTCGAAGCCATCTCGTACATCACAAGTCACAGATCAGACTTTAGTTGGCTCCGATAATGATACCAAAGGATTCACTTCCGGTGATGACGATGATCTGGATTTCCAAAGTGAGACGGTCTTCGATTCTTTAAGGTCGGGAGCTACAGGTAGCATACGGTCACGGCACACCCCGCTAGATTCAATGTTTGACGAGTCCCCGCCTAGCGTCAATGGCAACGCAAAGACCAAGAGGCTTTCCATTCACGAGATGCTGGGGAATGGAGGGTTTTCAGAGGGACATAACAGGATTATTGAAGAAGACGAAGGAATGTCTACCCCGGTCAAAGGTCCTCGATTCTCACAAGCAGAAGGATTTGAAACACCAGTGCGGCACGCTTCTTTGGACTCCGATGGAATCCCATCCTCTCCACCCAGTTTCTCTCTTGCTGCAAAAGAATTTACTCGCTTGTCTCTCGACGATGCAGTAGATGACGAAGATTGGACGAGAGATGATGAAAACATGGCTATGAGCAGTCAGCTTTCCCCTCCGTCTAGCTCTTTGAATTCTCGACGGGTAAGTCCAAGCTTTCGCGCTGCACTTGCAGATTTGACCCACAGCGCTTCAACCAATGGAAGCTCCGTTCCAAATACAGCACGCCCAGAACGGCCGAAGAGTAACCTGTTCGACTGGTCAGAACCATCTTCCGCAGAGAAACTAGATTATATGGGTAATACCGCCAGACCTAAAACTGCGCACGTTAAACAGCTGGCGGACGGAAGAGGCGGACGTGCGATTGGGAGACGAGGTCCGACGGCTTTACACATTCGAAGTCAGAGTGTGCCTGTGGTTCCTGATAACGCGGGGCAGCGCGAACATGCCAAGTTGACGCCCAAGTTTGGAACCTGGGGCCTGGGAGCAAAAGGGGTCAGCGAGGACTGGGACAACGATTTTGAATTTGAAGGCACCAGTTTCGACAATGCAGATAATGGAGATGGAGATCTCAAACTGGAGAGCAGTGGCATGCTGGTGCCTCCAGCTATTCAGGCAAGCCAAGCAAGTGTCGTTGGGCATGTTGGGCAAATAAGGGAAGTCTGTCTGCTGGTCGAGGACTTAAAGAGGTTGCGATTATTGGCCAAAGAAAAGGGGTTATTGACGGGAGCTTCAGCACCACTCTGGAAGGAGGCTGAGGGTATTATTGCTCTCGCAGTTCCAGACGAAGAGGACCTTACCCTCTCTCCGCCTCACTCACCATCATCGATCATATTTGACAGAGAGTCAGCGAGTGATGACGATGGAGATCGTGCGGTTGATGTGGAGCATTTGATAAGGCCTGAGGCTCCATTCGAGCTTTTAAACCGGCATGGCCGTCCGACTGGGCTTGTTTACAATGGTGGGACAGTTCGGCGGCGATCAGTCTTCTCGCCCGACGACGATATATTTGGGGCTGTACTTAACAGTTCCCCTACTAGGGATCACCTGCGGCCACCCCCAACATTAACACGTCCCTCAAGTATCAGGAGCGCATCAGATGTCGCCCGTACAGTAATGGAAACCATGCACCAACATCGGGCAACGTCAGATCCCTTACTCAAAGAGATGGCTGCTCAGTCTTCGGAAAAAATGCCATTCGACACAACTAGTCTCCGGGATCTTGTGCATCGCGCGAGTGTACTCAGTCGTACTCTAGCAGATCTTATTCGTAAATCTGATGGCAGATCGCCCAGTCCCGACGCATCTCCTCAGCGTGAATCCAGTCCAGCGTTTACACGAGTCTTCACTGACCCAATGGCGAGCCCGCCCAAAAACCTACCTCGAAGCCAGAGCAACGGTTCTATCCTTAGTGGCTCGATTGACTCTTCCCCGACTAGAAGTCTGGGCCAGAGAATGCATATGATGACCGTCATTTGAACGGTCCTATAATTACGTGCGAAACTCATCAGTTGTTGTACATTTGCGACGAGTTGCCTCATCGGCGTGGCGTATTTTTCCTTTCCTGCATCGCGACGGTTTTTCGACAGCATGAAGCATTTCTCGAATCCTTTGTTTAACCGTGCATTTCCTATAATAGAACTCGGGAGTGCTTCAATCTCATCGGTCGGGCTCTTGCATGAACATCAGCACACAAAATCATTACGCTCTGGTTTGGGAGTTTTGTCATACCCGCCCGAGGATGGGCGGAAAATTCGTGCTAGAGAGTGGGACATCCACCAAAAGCGATAAAATACGCATATAATGTCTGCACGATGCTTCCCTTCTACACCTTTTGTCTTCGGTTTCGCGATGGTTGCGATACACGATGGATGCATTGTTTTGTCTAGTATAGAAAGAAGGGAAGAGGAGACGGGAGGTTTTTTGTATGAAGTTTACTTTTGTGGTGTGGGAGAGAGATACCCCTATCTCGACTTTTTCCTGCCGCCACAAAATGGGCTTATGCTCTGAATGAGCTGGCCCCATGAAACTCGAGCTCTGTTGTGTTGGCATGACAGATGGGATTGAGAGAAGTGGCTGGTACGGTTTTGCATGGCGTTTGGCGGACGGGCTGACTGGATGGATGCAAATGACATTATGGAATTGATCACCAGAGGCAAGAAGAAAGAAAAGGAAACGAATGAGGTATGTGGCATGGAAGATATGAAGTTATGGCTTCACGCTATTTTTACCTGTGCTTATGATTGTGAGATCATCTATCCTTTGTGAGGAATCCATAAGCGCGTTCTGATGTTCCTGGATAAAATAATAAGATGCTCTTCAAAATCCGATCCCGAGTCAACAAGAAGTGTGAAAAGCGCAGCAAGTGTTAAACAAGGTGTAAAATTGAATCCGTGCCTCGCTTGTCCTCTCCGCCTGCGTCTTCCTTTATACATCACCGGTATAAAGAAAGCTTACCTTAGCATACTAAACTAAGCAAAGCCCTGGTTGACATGGATACTGCTGATCACGATTGTTACCTTGCTCTAATTTCCCCAACTCTCCACGGTAGTTTCGTATCCTCCTAGTCCTGGATCATCTATAGAAGACAAGCACAAACAAGACAAAAGTTCAAAGGATGGGGGTTTGGGGAAATGGAGTAGTGTATCGATGTGCTTTATACGATATGTCGTTTTATATTATTTTTGAAACCAGCAAGTGTTGAGTGTTTTCTAGATACATGACTTTAGTCTGCTTCTTTGGTAAGTCTTCTATGAATTCGTATATCCCGGTAGAGCATTCATGCATGCGGTGGTGCTCCTCTGACAAAATATCCAGCTGTTACTTTACGTCACTTGAGACCTTCGGAACAATAATCGTGGTTGAATCACCTTTTACTTCACTTGAATGTTCATAGAGCAATCTCTACAAATCATAGGGTTATTCTTCGATTATCTCTTGTGATTACAAGCCTCTCCCTTGTCTCTTTCTGACTATAAATACTACTTTCTCCTTGCTTTTGCAGAATATTTTTGCATCCTCTTGAGACATCACAACTTGACAAAGATACCATTCATCAAACAACAGAAATCAAAGCCGTCGAAATGGGAAATCAAAAGGAACAAGCACCAGCTCCCCTTCCCCACCGCCCCGCCAGATCCACTCACCCCAACCAACCGAAGCAAGAAACCCAGGACGCGCCATCATCGTTATCTCAACGATTAGAGAAAGACATCACCGCCAAGTTCCAAGGGGCAGGAATGGGCGAGCAAGAAGCGCAGAAGAAAGCCAAGAACGCGATCGCGGCTTTGGATTGTGAGGTCAAGGGAGTTAACCAGGATGAGATAAACGAGAGGGTGTACGATAATCTGGTTGAGTTCTTCAAGAAGAATGGCTTGGACTGGGTAGCGGCTCGACAGGTGGCAATGGTGAGGATGGAACAGCTGTCTGAGGAGCGTGCCGAAAACGTGGATTCGGAAGAGCGCTTGAGGCGGAATGGCAGTAGTGACAGTTTCTTCAGTCACAGGGGCCTATGGTGATATATGTATGATAGACGAGAGAATGACAATTTGACAAATCGATGAGCAATTGAAATCTTTTGGTTTATTTGGTTGTGACAATGGTGCCCACATGTTTATAAAGACTTTGATAGAAACTATGGATTTCCCATACTAAATGGCTCGAAAATTGCTTCCAGCCCTCCCATAAAGCCATTGTATTTCAAAAGCCATTTGTAGCACGCATAGTCAGAATTTACCACTGTCTTTCTGATCACTAATGCCAATTTACCGTATGATTCACTATGTAAGCTTTTTTGGCTTCAGATATAACTACAACAGCCAATGTATTAGTACTTCAAACCCAAAGACTTGCTACTTTCTTGTTACCTGCTCCTTGACCTTCACCCGCTTTGCTCTCGCCGAGCTTGCTAAAACATATTCATTTGGTTATTGGAGGTACGGGAAACTGGAATTCGATGATATCGGCGCTGGAGCTCGGCCCACTTTCATGAATAAACAGAATTCTTGCATGTTGTTTAACCTTCTTCATTCTGGGTTCCGCAATATCCTCTCTTTAGTTAAGCGTGTGAATCGGATATTCAATTTTGGAAGTGAGTGGAAGTTTCTTCCATGATACCCCGTGATTAACATTATGAGAATGATGTAACACTTGCTCACATTGTAAGGCTGAGCCCTTTCTCTTTGATTCTATTCTCCACCTTGGGAACCTCAGGAAAGCCATAAATATACCCCCGCCAACTTCACCGTGCAACATTACACGCCACTAAACATCTTCATATCTTCACAACTCAACTAAATATCTTGCACACATTCAAATACGACACCACAAATAAAATGACCGGTTCCCGAGTTAGCGATCACAGAGATAGAGACGACCCTGAAGTGCATCAACCATTTTCCACCTTTTCCTCTTACGGAAATGAGCCTATGTCCTCAGAACAGAATGCAGCGCCGCCTAACGACCGCTACGATATTCCATCAACGCCTTCCGTAGAGTCGGCACATGCTCGGGCCCCTGTATCAAGGTATCCATACAAAAGATTTGACAGCGGACTTGACAGCCGACCCGATTTAGGACTTGGAGATCGAGGACAGCCCACTGGAGCCGATATACCTGCATCCACGCCCGAGCCCGGCCCGGTCACAGATCATGGCTCATTGCGCGTTTGCTCCTACCCCTACCCAGCCCGAAATCCTCAGCCCCAAGAATCTACGCAGCCAGCCGCCAATAATCGCCCTTCAACTAGCCGCGGCCCTGCCTCCCACGCAAGCTTACATGCCCAGGGGACCACGAAGAACCCACCCCCAACATACAAACCGACTGGTAGCCCGGAAAATGCGGCCGAAGATCTTAAGCGGGGGAATGCAAGTGCCGTTGCTCGGTTCCGGAGGTTTGTGGATAGTGAGAGGCGGCGGGAGGATTTGAAGTGTGTGTTTATGAGTAAGGGCTACGATCGCAAGGCGGCGTCTGTGTTGGCGGGGTATGAGATGATGCGGTTGAAGGGGTTGGTTTGCTAGGTTGGTGGCGGGGTGGTGGTGAGGGGTGGGGGGAAATTAAATGTGGAGTGGGAGGGATGGTCGTTGAGCTGGGTAGATGATATATACTTCTACTATCACAATTTTTACTCTCCGTTGCCGTGATCGAATGTCCTAGGAAAATCTGCGTATCCTCGGAGTATTCATGTCAGGCTGACTTGTTTGCTATGATATTTGGCCATTGCTGCAAGACTTTCCTGAATCCTGGAAGTGAAGCTTGAACGTAGGCCCTGTGATGACTTGTTTGCTATGATATTTGGCCATTGCTGCAAGACTTTCCTGAATCCTGGAAGTGAAGCTTGAACGTAGGCCCTGTGATGACTTGTTTGAGTAATAACGTCTCCATTCACGGAGCTGTGGAATAGCAAGATTAACGAAATCTGAACACAAAGACCCGTTTTCATTCCCTCACGATGCGATCAAGAAACAATCCTGCCCCTCTCATAATTCCACAAAGATGCCTCCGCCAAACAAACATCCGCCCATTTCTCCACCTCCATAGTACGACCCGCTAGCTTTTCTAAAGACAAATATAGCAATACAACAACTTGTATCCAACCACCGGTCGGCATCAGGGAGCCATTCACCATTAAAGACGCGCTCAGACCTATCTATATCCGAACACCGAGAACAAGATCCTTCACCAACCATTTCGTCATCATTAAACCAGCCACAGGCCAAAACAATGCTGCATGGGTCTATGGCTATGGTGATGCAAGAAACGAAGCTAAAGCTGCGGTGTGGTTTAGAAAAAGTATACAGGGAGAAAGGATATAACGAAGAACTAGCGCAGGCGATGGCAGAACTTGATCTGAAGAGTCTTGAGGAGGTTGACTAGCCGATGAGAGCGGAGTGACGGTGAAAACTGCTGCGCTGTGCGTATATTAGGTCATATTTGACTTGACAATGTTATAAAGAGAAAAAGACACGTGAATCACAAACTTCAGATGACTCGCCCGACAGTTTGCCCGGTGCATATATATATCGTGGACTTTGGTACGCTACACACTGTGTCTTCCAAAAACTACTACACTACCAGTCTTTCAACACTCCAGGAATTTCTCAGCCTCCCCATCGTAGAAAACGAAATCAGAACAAATGCCAGATCGTGAACCCTCCATCAGAAAGCAGCGTCCCGCTCTTCCAGTCCAAACCCCAAGGTCAGAAAAAGCCTGGACAGACCAGAAACCATCCGCCGGAAAGGATCGCCCCGCTCTTCCAGTCCAGAACCAGAAGTCAGAAGAACTGCTCGACCACAAACCACGGCCCAGAAACCACCACCAAGCCCCTACTGCCCACGACCCAAAAGCCAAACACGCACCTCATCAGAATGCCCCAGCCAAAAAGCACCATGCCCGTCCCCGGCACCACCGCAGCAAGGAAGAAAGCAAGCATGACGCGAAGCCGATAGACGACCTATACCACCACCTAAAGAACGTGCACGTGCAGAAGGGGTATAGCAAGGACGCAGCACGGGAAATAGCATATGTGGAGTCGAAGAAGGTGATGGAGAAGATGGAGAGAATGTTCAGGCAGGAAATGAAGAGGTATGAGAAGTGAGGAGGGGGTACTTCGTACTTTGTAGATTTCACTATAGTGAGTTTTCACATAGATGAATAAACATGCATGAAATTACAAGATGGAAAAATTATATAAGTGTGAGCTAGTGAAGGAGGTCTCAGTCAGACATGACAGAAAGTGTATCCACATGTCCTCGCTTACTCAGGGGTAAAAGGGGCGGCTCGAAATAGTTTAGCGTCTTTTTGCAAGTGCTAACTTCAAGCGCAACGCAACTACCTAGGTATCTGCATTTCATCTTCATGCACACCTCCAACAGCACCACCTTGGGAAGAACCGCGCAATACCAGATCCTAGATCTCAAGCGTCATTAGATGCGATCTCAATGGTAAGCGTGTTTGGTGATGTTTGTGACGTCTTCAAAATGCGGGGTTGAAGGTAGGTCCGTAGCTTGGCATTGTCTCAATTTACTACATTTGCGCCAAAGTTATTCACAAGCATGAGGCTTGTGAATATACTTTTTTGAGCTCTATGAATTGCAGCGTTCTTTTTTGTTCAACCTGCCAAATTACACGGAAGTCAAAACCTCAAGATGCAGATTCCGACCCCCCTCCTCTGCTTGGCAGTACTGCTCCCAGCGGTTACAGCCGCCGCCACTGCGAACTGCAACTTGAAGCCATCGTACCCAGCACCAGTCGGCTCGAATGGATGGAGCGCTCAGTTGGTTGCTCAAAATTTGACGAGGCCGCGGGGAATCATATTCGACTCTGCAGGCAACCTCCTGGTCGTCCAGCAAGGGGCTGGCATAGTCCATTTGGTGTTTAATGATGGCGGCACAACTTGTTTGGAGGTGGCAAAGAAGACGACCTTGATAGACTCTCCTTCGGTAGGCGTACTCTTCGAATGTGGCATAATCCTAACATCTGCAGTTAAACCACGGCATTGCGCTCTCGAATGACAACAATACCCTTTATGCCTCATCCTCAGACGCGGTTTATGCATGGCAGTACGACGCAAAGGCGGTATCAGTGAGCGGAGATAACCAGACTTTGATTGATGGAATGAGCGGTGATGACCACACAACACGAACGCTTTTGATATCGCAGATTGTTCCGCAGACGCTGGTGGTTTCCAGGGGCAGCAACTCCAACATGGACCTGGAGGCTGAGGATATTAGGACCGGGCACTCGCAGATCAGGGCATTCGATCTCGAGAACAAGGCGATGACCTCAAACTCCACGCCTTACGATTTCGCAACACAAGGTCGTATACTTGGATGGGGCCTGAGAAACTCGGTTGGCGTGGCCGAGGAACCGTTGACTGGGGGCATCTTCAGCGTTGAGAATTCCGCAGACATGGTAGAGAGGGACAATATCGATATCCACCAGAATAACCCTGGAGAGGAGATGAACTATCATGGTTTTCTCAATAGCTCGACGGATAAGAACCAGGGTGGGAATTACGGCTATCCTTACTGCTTTGCACTCTGGAATACCAGCATACCGAACCTTGGGACACTGAAGGTCGGCAGCCAGTTCTCGCTGGATCAGAACAGTACGGTCAATGATACGTTTTGTCAAGATCAGCATACTCCTCCCCGTCTTACTTTCCAGGCACATATGGCCCCTCTAGACATCAAATTCCTATCTAATGGAACAGAAGCTTATATTTCTCTGCACGGCAGCTGGTATGTTCTTCTTTTAAAGTTTTTCTCTGCCGATTTCGTATATACTAACTAGCACCAAGGGACCGCGATAACCCCACAGGTTACAAGGTCTCTTCCATTGCATTCTCAAACGGCTCTCCGGTCGCTGCTTCAGACAGCACGGATGCTCTCACGGATATTATGACGAATTATGATAACTCCAAATGCCCGGACAATTGCTTCCGCCCAGCAGGGTTGGCCTTGGACTCGCTGGGCCGTCTGTTCATGTCTTCAGATGCAACGGGTGAGATTTATGTCTTGGTGAAGACAAGCAGTGCAACGCCAACTTCGACACCTACATCCCCGTCAACCACGACGAAGTCTAAGAGTGGTGGTCTGCGCGTGCGAAGTAGTATGGCTTTATTCATGGCACCGAGCGTGGTGGTTTCGCTTTCGCTGTGGTTGCTTTGACCCCATAGAAAAGCCCGACGCTTTTTTGTTATAAGTGATTATGCAATGGAGTTTGGCATGGACAGGTACATAATGGCGCAGCATGGGTTTTGGGTTCTTCGTGGTAACTTGATTTCCCAAAATGGGAAATCTCGTGACGAAAATCCCCGCGAAATACATTTACCACAATGGTTCCGGAATGAGACCTATTGGCGGATGTGCTGCACTGTAGGTCTTTACTACATGAAGCTGAAGCCATACCCAACCGCGAGTGCGTCGGTCAGCATATCGACAAATCCAGTAGGAATTCCTCTTCTGCTCTCCTAGAACATGTACTAGGTTTGTCGAGTTTGTATCAAACCATCATCAAGCTAGCAGCTAAGAGCAAGTAAGGTAAGTTTTCCAAATGAATGGACACTCCTGCACAACTCCTGTAGATCCTGTAGATCTGATGAGACCCCGAAAGGCGGGGTTAATGCAACCCCGCTTCCAAGGGCCAAGACTGCAGGTGGCTATAAAAAAAACTTAGGCCCGTACAGGGTTATTGCATTAACCACATTTCTTGATCTTCTGAAATGCTTTTTATCGATGTGCCTTGGATATTTTAGATGATTCATAATTAAACAGCTTCTAGAACTACCTACCCCTACCCATGCCCATGAACTATTTCACGGGGTCTCCACTCGCTAGAGCCCTTAGCTCCAGGCTTCTGACGAAACACCAGGACCCATACGGTAACGGCACTATTAAGGTTTTCACCTAACGTCACGTCATTGAAAACGAAAGTGAAAAAAAAACCTCTACAAGTAAATACATTCTAAACCCAGCAGCAATAATTAGAAGACTATCAATACCGAACAATTCATTTGGCCCCTCATGGCCAATCTTCACAGCAGACCCAAAGCGCCCCCTGTGCCCGTCACCAGGTTCACCGCTCCATACCGAACTTTCTTCAACTTCCCTGACCTCTACGGCTCGTTATTCCCGCGGGACTACGGCGCGCAATCCGATGATGAGGATTCTGTTATAGACGAGGAGGTTGGACGTGAACCGGAAACACGGCCTTTGCTGGGACGGCGAAAATCGACACAGAAGCAAGGGGATGCCTCTCAGGCTAAGACGTTCTTTCTGCTCATGAAGTCGTTCATCGGCACCGGGGTGCTTTTCCTGCCCAAGGCGTTCAAGAATGGAGGATTGACCTTCTCGGTCGTAGCTTTGGTGGTCGTGGCCTTGGTTTCCTGTCTCGCGATGCATTTGTTGTTACAGTGTCGCCGGAAGTACGGTGGCGGGTATGGCGAGATCGGTGAGGCGATTGGAGGGACGAGAGCGCGGTCGATTATCCTGGCCTCTATCACCATCTCACAAATAGGGTTTGTGTGCGCCAGCCTGATCTTCACGGCGCAGAACATGAATTCGTTCCTGGAAGCCGTGCTCCACGAGTCCTGGCCGCTTTCCACCAAGGCTCTCATCGGCCTGCAACTGGTGTTTCTGGTCCCGTTGGCCTTTGTCCGTAATATGTCGAAGCTGGGTGGCATTGCTGTCTTCTCCAGTGTGTGTATTCTTTTCGGGCTGGTGTATATCTTGCAATTCGATATCACTGCGCTCGCGAGGCAGGGTGTGAATGACACCGTCCAGCAATTCAATCCGCGGGACTTCACTCTAACCATCGGATCCATCATCTTTTCCTTTGAGGGAATCGGTTTGATCATCCCGGTTCAGTCCGCCATGCGGGAGCCCCAGAAATTCCCGAAGCTGCTCGTAATAGTAATGATCCTCATCACCATAATCTTCACCTCCATCGGCGCCCTCAGCTACGCCACATTCGGCGACAGCACAAAGGTCGAAATCATCTCCAACTTCCCGCAATCCAACAAGCTCGTCAACACCGTGCAATTCCTCTACTCGCTCGCCGTTTTGGTCGGGGCCCCAGTGCAGCTCTTCCCCGCGATCCGAAACGTCGAGGGCGCGCTCTTTGGCCGGCAGTCCGGGAAGCGCAGCGCCACGACCAAGTGGAAGAAGAACGCCTTCCGCACCCTCTCGGTGTGCGCCTGCGGCGTCGTGTCGTATCTGGGGGCTTCCAGGCTCGATAAGTTCGTGGCGCTGGTCGGGTCCTTTGCTGCGGTGCCGCTGCTGTATATCTACCCGGGCTATCTGCATCTCAGGGGCGTGGCGGATAATAGGTATTCCAAGGCGGGGGATGTGCTGTTGATGGTCGTGGGGCTTGTGGCTATGGTTTATACTACGGCTGTGACGGCGGCTCGTTGGGCGGAGACGTAGATGGGTGTATTGTGTTGTAATAGCGTGTTTGGTGTTTTATTGTAATAGCGTGTTTGGCAAACAAGTACAATTATCTACTATCGCGTGTCCTTCTATGTCATATGTGATACCTGGTACTGAAGTTTCTAAAAAGGAATACTTTTGGGGAACTCTTTTACCCTGAATGGGCTTCCCCCTTAAATGGGGTTCCCCCGTAACTGGGTCTCCCCCCGGCTTAGAATACGTCTCCCCACCACATCGAGTTATAGTATCCTGCATCATCGTCAACCAGATACTTACCATAGACGAGAAATTGATATCTGGAACAGTAGTATATCGCGGACGCTGACTCTTGCCACGGCGTGCGCCGATCGATCCCACAACTTGTTGCTCAAGCACAAGCCGGAGACTTGCTTGTAAATTCATGCATGCTTCCTATCATCGAATCGACAACTTTATATCAAAACATGAACTCTACGAACATGAGCTCAGCAGACCAGTATAAATTCCCAGCTCACGACCCTACACAAACCACCTCAACATACCGAGCCCGAAGAATCGAACAGATATGGGGAATTAACTTGACTTGGACTCTTTCGATCTGCTAGCTGTGGAACGGAACATATCGAATTGGGTGAGGATACTAGGTTGAATCGTAATGAGTTATTATTAGTCTCACGTAGCAAATTAAGATAAAATAATTCCGTCGTGTGTCTTGAACGAATGTATATATTCCTTGACAGACGTTGAATATACGGCAAACAAGAGTGAATGAATTATCTGCAATGTAAATACTTGCAGTAATTATAACGTACAAAATCAAAGTTCCTAATCTTCTTTTCCATGGAACGTCACTAGCTGCAGAAAGGCCGCAAACCAAACATGATTTGTGGTGGAAGACTTTTTGAATCCGGCTTTCATGAAGTTTCATCACAGATGTACGAAATATATATAACAAGGTATCCATCCTCTCGGGGGTGGGCTATCCAATTCACCTCGTATCTCCAACCGCCAAGTACGGTATAAAGTAATATCATCGCCATGCATTCCAAACTCTCAAAGCCCTTTACTCGAGTCGAAGCCTTACATCCTAACAAGGAACTCAGTAATCATAGCTCCCTCTCCCTCCTCCCCTCTCTCTCCCAGATTTAGTACAGGACTCGTCTAGCCATCCCATCCTACATCCTCGTCCCAACTTCCAAGCCAAGCCCTCCAGACCGATATGGCCCAGCCCAGCAAATTACGACCGGTCAAACGTCCTAATCGGCTAGCCAACAGCGCCAGCTACTGTAGTGAACAATCCCTTCCTTCCTTCCTTCCTTCCTTCCTTTCATTGTATCTCGCTCCATGGCCAACTAAAAGTCCATGTGCATGACAGCAGAACGGAGGTTTAACAGGAAACAGGAGATATGACTTCTTTGATATATAGTTAGGTATGTGTGGCTTGGCTAGGGCTTTTGTACAGTACGGTAGTCGGAAGGAGCTAGGGCGAGGAGGGGGCAGGTATGTGTTGATTACTGACTGTCTACCCGTCCATTTACGACCAAAGTAGTCGAGGAGGTTAGAATAGCGTGACGGGAATGCTGTTTACTCGGAGGAATTTTGGAAGTCTAGCTTTAATTCGATATATAACAAGTAGAGAGAGAGAGAGAGAGAGAGAGACGACCAACTACTA
>QGMF01000480.1:0-29441 GCA_007821475.1 Lachnellula arida | reverse complement strand
TATTCCTCTTTCCTCTCCCTGTTCTCTTCCCCTCACTCCCCAGCGACAGTCTGCCAGATACCCACTATTCCTCTTTCCTCTCCCTGTTCTCTTCCCCTCACTCCCCCGCGACAGTCTGCCAAATACTTGCTTTCGATATTATAGTAGCGCTGCTTTCTCTAGTAGAAAGTTCTAGTGATACGTTATTCGAGGTTGTAGTTGTGGTTATGATTGAGTTTTATTATAGCCTAAGTTGCTTGTGTCGGAGTAGGGTATGGAAGAGGTCTAAGGGTATTCGGGGGTGTAGCTATAGGGCCCTAGAGCACCAGGTCCAGAGAGGGGGTTCATGTCAGGATCGCAGCGGAAGTCTGGATCACGTGGCCTGTCACGTGACCTGCCCCGCACTAAGGTGTACACATGGGGTTTCCACCCACTCTCTCACTTGGATCTCTAGAAGTTATCACATCACTGATTCTACCGTCTACCTCACCCTGCTTATATTCCTCACAAAAGGGGTGGATTTGGATATTCGACGTACTGTATGCACAATAACCCTGGTACATGGTTGCGCCCAATGACCTGGCATAACAAATCTACACCGGACCAGCTAAGAGAAACAGGTGCTGGATGCTGCATACGTGGCGTTTCATGCGTCAGTGGTGCATGCAAAGCTGATACTTTACAATCGAACTCGAATATTTAAACATCCATTCCGACACCACACTAACTACTGAAGATATCTTTCACGTTAAACAGAGCGAAAGACGTACAAATCTACGATCTCAAAGGCGATATTCAGGCTCCGGTCCCACTCGACAAATATGCTGTGCACAGTATGCCAACAACTAGACTTCGACGCCGCAAATTGCTCTTCCGAAGTAGGGGGTGCAGCGCACCAGCCAAGTTTCCAGGCCCTCGTGCTATCAGCCAGTAATGGCTGCGAGCTATGTCATCTATTCAATCCAAAATGTTCAAACCAAACGTACTCGACGATGCCATATTTTGCAACGTATGGAATTGGTACGAGGGTCCAGCAGAGGACTACATGGGGAACTCCACCATCGTCTTCTACGGGAGGAAATCTAGACGGGATGCTATCCTTGGCATTTCTGCGGATGAAGGTTTGAGAATCTATCGAGAATAGATAAGAGAAACGAAGAGAAGGTTCTGACTGGTTTAAACAGATTCTGTACCTGCTATCATGGAAGTTGTTAGTGGAAGAAGGGCGCAATTGACCGCCAATTCGGAACCTTGTTTCAAGTTAGCGAGGCAATGTATTAATAATTGCTTAAGTGGGCATAGCTCTTCTTGCCCATTTGATGCCACAGCGAGTTTGCCAACTCGGGTTATTGATGTGGGTCTAGATATAGACGCACCAAAGTCAGAGTATTTAAAACTAAAGGCTTGCAAGGGACCTGGGTGGCTCTAAGTCATTGCTGGGGGCGAATCGCAAGATTCGTTACTGAAACCTCAAACCTTTATAAAAGGACGCAGGGTATTGCACTATCAGACCTCCCAAATACATTTCTAGACGCTATAAAGATCACAAGGAAACTCGGATATCGCTATCTATAGATTGATTCTTTATTCATCTTACAAGATTCCCATCAGGACTGGGTTAATGAATCGCGTCGAATGAAAGACTACAACTCCAAAGCCATCCTGACTATCGCATCGGACCTCGCAACTAGCAATCATGAAAGTTTTTTAGAAAACGCCAGACCTGAGAGTATATCGATAACTATACCTTTCAATTCCAAAACGACTCTGACGAGGCGAAGCCACGTCTATATTTCCAAAGCCGTGGAAATCCCCGGCACGGACCCCGACGTAACACCTCAGCGTCCGCGGCTGGACTCTCCAGGAAGACATCCTCTCCCCGCGCTCTCTGCACTACGCCACCCTAGAGCTTGTCTTCGAGTGCCAACAATCCCGCTTTATCGAGACGGACCTCACTCCCCGAGGCTATAACGAGGTCGACCAGATGCGGGCCAGTAAGCGATTCTTTCTCCGCCCGACGTCAGGTTTCAATGACCCGTTTCTACTGAAATATCCTAGTCGCAAGGCATACTACCAACCTATAAGTAGCTGGTATAGGTTATTTGAGAACTACTGCACGAGACTATTAACATTTGAGTCTGATCGGCTTGTCGCTATAGCCGGCCTAGCGAAAGAGATCCAGCGACAGACGGATTTCTCTTATAAAGCTAGGCTCTGGGCGGAAGATATCCATACCGGTCTTCTCTGGGGGGTGAACGGTCGAGGTGCGAGGGCTGCGAAATACCAGGCACCATCGTGGAGTTGGGCGAGTCTGGAGACAAGGTCTTATTGGGGCAGAGATGTCAATCCGGGTTTTGAGTTGTATATGGTGATGGGGAATTTGGATACAGACTCGAATCCCGAGAGCTGTCGTAGAGCGGAGGTGGTGGGATGTGAGGTTGAGACTTCGAATGGAGATTCGTTTGGACCTGTTGTGGGTGGTCGGTTGCGACTGAGGGGATATATGCTGCCTCTTGCTGGATGGAAGGGAAGTACGGGGATTTATATAAACGTATTCTGGAGGTTGCCAAGGTCACACTAACGAGACGGTTCAGTTGGTTGGATTAGGGCAGTACAGGCAGCGGATCAGCTGGTTTGTGACTTTGACTTAACTCCTCAAGAAGAAGAAGAAGAAGATGATGATACTGATAGGAAAGAAGGCTTAACAGAGGAGGGAAAAGATGACGAGGAAAAGGATGATGAGGCGGAGTGGCGTTCAGATAAATATCCGTCTGATGTGGTTCTATTCCAGATTCAGAGACATATACGCCCCGGCAACGGATCAGTTGAAGAAAGGGCAGTATTCCTTTGTTTGTTACTGGAACCAACAAGTCAAGGCGATTCTTTGGGTTATCGTCGAGTTGGGATAGCAGAGGCGCCGGATACCAATTGGCAATGGCTTGAGTCGCTCTGGATGGGAAAAACAAGAAATAGTAATCGTTTGATATTCAAGATATGTTATGAGAACTTGATTTGTACTAACCAAGTTATTAAGCTGCTCCAGAGTGCCGAGTCTGCAAACCAACTAGCACAGCCCTTAGCTCACATGTAATAAGTATTATGAAGCTCTTGTTCTCTGCTTTTCGAACAAAGTGAAGACAAGACATGCATAAGAATTTGGACATTGGAAACTAAAAGAAACGAGACGCAGCTTATCATAGAAAACTCGCCTTGGAAGGTATAAACCCACAATCCCACCATATATGTCACTCCGGTACCACATTACGAAAGAAGCACATAGTACAGAGCGGAGATGGCATTCGTGTTCCCGTTAATCTATCCTCTCACATCTTTCCAGCCCCGCAGTTCTACCAAGGTATCTCTCTCTTTCTCATTTCCCCTCCTACAATCAAAGCTTTGCAAGCACAGCCTCGGCACTAGAAACAGAGACTTCACGACCAGGCTCCTTCTCCGCATACACGATCTTCCCATGGTCGATAATCAACGCATATCGCGCGGTGCGTTCGCCAGCAGTCCAGCCCAGTTTCTTCGAGAATGCCGTGTCGGCGTCGCTGAGGAAGAGCTATTATCGCAGGCATGAATTAGCATTTAGAGATTTTTCTTTTCTTTTTCGATGGGGATGGGGATGGGGATGGGTATGCGGGCATATTTACAATATCATCACCCTTGATCCCGTTCGCTTTGCCCCACGCACTCATGACCCACGCGTCGTTGAACGCAATGACGGCCACGACATCAACTCCCTTGCTCTTGATCGCGGGCAGGTTGTTGATGTAGCCGGGGAGGTGCTTGGCGGAGCAGCCTGGTGTGAAGGCGCCGGGGACGGAGAAGAGAACGACCTTCTTGTCGGCCCATTCTGTTGTTCTTGAGTGTTAGCTTGTGTGCAGATGGAGGGGTAGTGGGGGTTGTCTTGGGGGGTTTGAATCCAGGGATTGGGTTGGCAGGTCAAGGAGAGAATACTGGAAAGAGCATCGGAAGACAAATATACCTTTTCCAGCATCATAGTTGATTGGGATTCCGCAAGCAGTGATCTCGCCGGCTTCCGGGGTGTATGGGACGTAGGTAAACTTTGTATCGCTTGGGATGCTATCTCCGACCTTGAGTTCAGCCATCTTGCTTCTTGTACTATGGTTTTGAAATGAAGTTGTATGGAACTGATGAATTTGTTGTTCTTGCAGTAGAGAGAAGAATGCACTGTTGTTAATGTACACTTGGTGGTTGAAGTAGTCAGGAACAGAGGAGACGACGGAGACCCTAGATTTAAGTGGGGACGCTAATAGTGGGGTGAAGCTCCTGATTATCGAGCAAAGATTTCAATTGCTTCGCTTTTACCTATATATATTCCTAATCTGATCTTTTGAGATGTTCCAGATCCCTAAAAAGGCATATATATATGTATATATTCAGCTAATTAGGAAATATCCATTGTAGTCATATATTCCGAAGATCTCGACCGCAATGATTGCTCATCCACGATATTTCGGCCCCTCAATCGCGTCATATTGCCGAGAACAGCTTACCTTATCTCGGCATCTAGAACGGGCCGTAAGCAGCTGCTGACATCGGGATATGCATCCCTTTTAGACTTACTTATCAAGTTTCAGAAAGTGACTGTGCTTTGTTTTGTTTCCAGGTTGCCTACCTACAGTAAGCTCAGACTCGTTCCACTACCTGCCTACCTAGGCCTAGGTATGCTAAACCCAATTGAAAATCATTCCAGAGCCCCAGTATCTATGTGCTAATGTCAGGATAGGTATAGACTGCCATCGGAATGAGAATCAGGCACACTGCGCTCAACCTGGAAACTGTTTATGGAATAAATTTCCAAAAAGAAAAGAGGTCACTGCCGCGGAGATGCTCGCTTCCCGAATCGTCCGAACTATGTCCTTCCCCGCACATAACTAACCCCCTCCACATCTATTTCAAGCTTCCACAACCCCCACCATGGCAAGCATCCACCTCAAAAGACTACCAGCCCTCCTCTGCCAAACCCCTCCCCTCCTCAAAATACCGAAATACATCGTCCGCACAATGGCCTCCTCCACTCAAACAGACACCAAACCCCCTCTCCCACCCTTCACGCGCGAAACAGCTCAGATCAAGGTCAAAGCTGCCCAAGACTTGTGGAACACGCGGGATCCGCATAAAGTCAAGCATGGGTATACGCCTGACTCGATATGGAGGAACCGGGATCAGTTTCTGCAGGGTACGGATGAGATCGTGGCGTTTTTGAGCAAGAAATGGGAGAGGGAGAATGGGTATAAGTTAAGGAAGGAGTTATTCTCGTTTACGGATAATAAAGTAGGTCCAAGCTAGAAGAAGGGGGGTTCAAGCTCCAGGTGTATTTGAGCGAGTAGCAAGAGAAAGAGAAGATATCATGCTAATACGTGACATCATAGATAGCAGTACAGTTTTGGTACGAGTTCTATGATACTACAGGTCAATGGTACCGCTGCTATGGTCTTGAAGACTGGACGTTTGCTGAAGATGGGAGGATGAGGAAGAGGCAGATGAGTGGGAATGATGTGAAGATTAGCCATGAGGAGCGCTGGTATACAGATGGGGTTGATGTCAACACTGTGGAGATTAGTGAGAAGCATTGGTGATTGGGGTATCAATGGTAATAGTGCGTCAAGGAATGAGTTTAAGATGTAAGTCATGAATGGGTAGGGCTCAGATAGGATATTGTGGAAGTTCAGATGCATGTTCACTTCTTTCAACTACAATATCTTCTATCTTGCATTCTTTGAACACCAATTCTCCACTTTCTTTTCCATTATCAACCCTGTTTTCAGTTATTTCAAATTTCTATTTCCTCCTGGGAGCCTGGGGAGCATTTATCTAAAGCCTTTAGAATCATTTCATCGAAGCAAAAATCTCTTCCGCATCCGCGAAGCTCAGCTCTTTCAAAGTCTCCTCCCAAACCTGTCTCGTTGCCGTCTTCCCATCTTCCGTGTAGAAGAAAGTCGCAAGTCTGCCGTTGGTATGCCACTATCAGTCAAGGCACTCCTTTCCTTCATGGGAATAACTCACGGCGAGATCTCAGTATTCATAATAAAGCACTCATGCGACTCTTTTCCATGCCCCAACAAAGCATCAACATAAGTCGCAGCCCCCCTCTCCGCCGTCCTCCCCGCAATCGCAAAGAACGCTTTCGCAACTGCCCCTACCGCACCCTTTGCATCCCGCGACAGACTCGTGCCCTTCGTCAGCCCCGGATCAACCATGTTAATAACAACCTCATTAGAGTTGACATACCCTGCCAGCTCGACCAAGAAGAGCTGAGCTAGCAGCTTGGATACGCCGTAGCGCTCCTCTGCGTTCCAGGGCGTTATTTTCGTGTCGTCGAATGAGGGGAGGAGTGGTCGCTGGTTCCGGTTTGGGAATTTGCAGAGGTGCGCTGTCACGGAGTTGACGACAGTTATGCGGGCCGGACTTCCTCCTACGGCTCTAGCTTTCACCTTCAGAATCGGCAGCAGCAGAATGGTGAGTAGACATGTGCTCAGGTGGTTGACCTGGATAGTCTTCTCGTGTCCCGTAGACGGAACAGTGTTGAAAGCCATGGGGCTAAGTCCCGCATTCAAGACCGTGTAATCGATACGCGAGAGCTCGATATCGCATTTGCGGACAAACGCCTGGATAGAATCATACGACTCCATGTCCAAGGCCCAGACATCGATCGTTGCTGTGGAATTGGCCTCGCGGAGTTTCGCGGCAGCGTCTTTGCCTTTGCTGGTGGACCGCACGGCGACTACGAGGTGAGATAGGCCGAGCTCCAGGAGCTGCCGTGCTGATTCGAAGCCGAGGCTAGTGTTGGCGCCTGTGACGATTGCGGTCTTTCCCTTCAAGTTGCCGAATTTTCGGGGTGTTGGGAGTTCGATTTTGACTTTGAATTGATTGTTCCAGAAGACCTTGCCGAAGTTGTTCGGCAGAGGGGGCATATCTTTAGAGGCAACCATGTTTGCAATGTAGAAAAGAGGATATGATATGAGTATGGGCAATGGAGCTTAAGTGAAGGGGTGTAGTGGTGGTGCTATTTCGGAATGCCGAGTAGGAGTTATGGATGTTAGAGCTACATTTTCAGAGAAGCAAACAGGAACTTCAGGCTACTTGTATTATAAAATTGCAAGACCGAGATCTCTATAGAATCGGGGAATCCTTAATCAAAAGTTTCGGGAATCATTGACTCCGTACCACTTGTAGATACCAATCCCAAAGGGGAAGCCCCACTATCTTGACACGATTTACAGGGGCTGCCGGATGGTCTGTGCCATAAGCGAAGGCCTCCTTTTCCGTAAGCAAACCTCCCTCATACATGACCGGGTGTGCTTCGACATATACAACATTTACAAACAGCAAGAAACACAGCCCCCATCTCAAAGTATTCGCCTATAAGCGCACCTAAATTCTTGCCAAGCCCTCTTGACTTTCTGTATTTGGAAAGGTACCGGATGACTTGAGTTCCTTTAGAGCACCAGGGTCCACGGCCGGTGCAATGGTAAAGCCACAGTGTAAGTAGCTGCACATTCTTCCCCACTCCTACAGTAAAGCAAAGCTGAGTATGATAGATACTGCCGGTTTTCATTTCGTCGTCAGCACGCCTGCCCAGACCCATGACAAGCGCGCCCGGAAAGCCATCCAGAGCCATGCAACAAAAGCAGGACGTCGGCAAGCAATTCGGTACCCTCGTGGATATCTCCCAATCGCGAACTTGGGTCGCATGAACAGACTGTGTTTGAGGAAACACCGAGGCCACGACCCACCTTATCAGTCTCGAGTCCCAGGACGGTCGGTGCGTGTTTTTCTGGGCTACAACTACCTGCAGGCGTCGAGCCTTATATGATTCAAGAAATAGTAAAATGTATGCCCCAGTTCCACTTTTATCTTCCACCACTTGTCTCTTAAATAGAAAGATGAGTGTACTAGCGCGGAGCTTAACTAAACGATCCGTAGTAATCCAACTCGATAAGAATGGGATATATCCTTACGAGATATGCCTTGATGATCATCCAGTAGAGCGGGGCTGGTTCCCATATATGCTGAGCGACGAATGCTGCCTCCAATCGATGATGTTTTCCGTTCGTGCATTTACGGACGGGGCTCAGCCCAACCAACTAAGCCGTTTTGCACGTCTGCATATCACCAAAACCCTCCAGATGCTTCAAGCTCGGCTCAATGATCCGGACCAGAGCTTTGCGATTTCCGATGGTACAATTATGGTTGTGTTCTTTTTGGCATCGGCTGCTGAGCTCATGGGAGACTTTGCGGCTGTGGAGAACCATATTAGGGGCTTGGAGAAGATTGTTAACTTAAGGGGAGGGGTCCGGGCCCTGAATGTACACAATAACTTACAAGTCAAGGTCTGCAGGTGGGTATTAGCAGTTCTTCCCCATATATTGGTAAAGTGGTTTCACTCAAATGATCATGCTGACACGATACTCCGTACCTAGGGCCGACCTATCCTACGCGTTACTATCTGGACGCCAACCCCTCTTTTTCAAAACAAGCATCTCATGGGATTACTTCCTCGCAGACCGAGGCCTAATCCAATGTAGCCACTCACCCCACGACACCAGCATCCACATATTCCTAAAAACCAACATCGACACAAGACTACACAATATCTTCAGAGACCTGCACGCTTTTTCCTGCATCAGCAATCTCGCCTACCAAACAACACGCAAGCTCTCACCAGATATCTACAACGAGGTAATGATATCGATCCTCTACCGCCTCACGCATCTATCCTTCGACAACCCCATGCAGGAAGCGCTTCGACTCAGCATGTTAGCCGTTTCCTCTACCATCTTCATGCAACGCCAGTTCATGGATAATCCATATACCTATCTTCTTAATCTCTACCGCAACGCTTTATTCCAAGTAAGCAGTTCGACGGGACCACAGCTTCCCGTATCTCTTTCACTCTGGATGACGGTGTTGTTGCATGTGGTGGAACGCGGAGAACAGTCTCTGGAGGATGGGCGGGGGGAACGGCTTGATAGGGCTGTTTCGAATGCCGGTGTCGAATCTTGGCCCCAGGCTCGCGAGATGTTGAGGTCGGTGGTGTGGATTGACTTTGTGCATGATCGGGTTGGGAAGCTGGTTTTTGAAGCGTCGATGGTGAGGCTGGGAAAGTCGGCAATATGGGACTCCTAATAAGGTTGGTAATCAGAATATATCGTTATTCGATGAGATATAAAAAGGCTAAGAATACAGCCAATATTAAATAAAGTCAAAGGATCAAATAGGATACAAATCCGATCCATTTCACATACTATTTGTATCAGAGTTCGAGAGTATCAGTAAACAAACGAAGGGGCAAAACGTAGCGATAAGTACCTAGGTAGGTAGTAAAGAGTAAATCTCGCTTAGACTCTTAAGAATTACTAGAAGAGGACGAGCATACAGGGGGCAGGTCAAAGAGCATGCACGTGATCCGGTTGCCGACGTTACACGTTGTAGCCTAGAGTAAGCCGCAGGAACTACCGGTAGTGAGGTTCAGGTGTAAATGCCTGCTTCTGTTCTCCATCAACATCAACAAAAACAATTTCTTTCTTCATTGCCATTTTCGTAGCGCTGGTCATTTGTGACAGGCTTGCATTATGGGCGACACTACAGAAACACAGGCTACCAATGAACAATTTGACAAGATCTGGCACGATGCTCTCAAGGCCTACAAGGAGAAAACTCAGCACGATCTTGAGCATTTCCGGAACTACAAAGATTGGACGATCGAGCAATTATCGCAGGAATTCGACAAGAAAGACGAGCATTTTAGTGATTTGCGGAAAGGACGTAGCGAAGGTTTGAAGAAGACGCGAGATTTTCTGAAAGCCTGCGTGAAGCCGATCGAGGCTTTGAGCTCGGTCGGTTCAAGTGCAATATCTTTGACCCCGTTCGCACCGGCTGCTACGCTCTTTGGTGCTGGCATGTATCTGATCAGTTAGTCGAACCACCTTTACAATACCCGTCTTTCAGTAGTGATGATGGCCGCCAATGTGGACCGACATCTGGTACCGCCATTGCTGATTCAAAGATAGAATCGTGCGACTACGTCTCATCCGCATATGACTACGTCAAAGAGTTGCTGGAACAATGCACCGAGTACATCGGTCGACTGCAGTTGTACGTTAAGAGTGAGATAAGTACGCAACGGCGGTCTAAAATTGTTGTCATCTTGAGATTCATCCTTGAAGCGTTCGCCAATTGCGAGAAGCTTATAGATCTCAAAAGAGATAAGCTCAAGAGGGCACGCACATGGCTAGCAGCAGCGGTCGGTCAACGACCAGACGAGATTCTCAAGGACTCGAGAGATAAGCTCGAGAAGTTCTTTGTCGGCGAAGAGCACTACAACATCGCTCAGATCTACCTCGACACCCAGAATTTAGGGTTAAAGCTCGACACAGTGATCACTTCGGACGAACGGGGCCATGTCCAGCATGTGATCGAGAGCCTTCCACTAGGTCCGTACGACCTCATTTTGAAACAGGCAGAAGACAACAACAAGTCGCACCTCACTCCCCCGGACTGGGTGCTGCAAGACGAGAAATTCCTGTCTTGGTGGAACGGCGATACTGCAGACACCAAGTGGCTTTGGGGTCTAGGCAGCACAGGTGCTGGAAAGACTTCTGTGGTATCATTCCTCACAAAACAATGGCAGGCCAGATGGAGACTTGGCAACAAGTCGACGTCCATAAAACATATATATGGTGGCCCCCATACGTCCCCAGGCTCGCAGCCGTCAAAGCAGCATACCGCAGTGGCGTTCTATTATGGCAGCTATAAGACTCTAGGTGAACAGAGGCCGGACTTTCTCTTTCAGAGCTTGATTCGTCAGCTACTAAGCCAGCTACTCGCCGTGGATCGGAAGCTTGTCGAGGAGCGTTGCAAGCAAGTCGAAAAGCTGAAAGGGTTCACCAATGACTCTAGCGAGAGTCTTTTCGAGATGAGCTGGACGACTCTGCTTGATGACCTGATCAACGACTTCGAACAGACATTCGTCGTCATTGACGCCCTCGATGATCAGGAAGATGAATACAAAGACCTCATACTGAGACTTGGCGGCCTCTCATCTCCTGGACTCAAACTGTTCGTGACTTCTAGGAACATGCGGTCCTTGCGCGAAGATGCTGAAAACTGGCAAGCCATCGTGATGGAAATCGACGCGAAGGATGAGTACATCGAGGCATATGTCCGTAAACGACTTTCGCGTATACAGGCTCGCATTGAGAACTATGAGACGAGCGAATGGATCAGAGGCTCCATTTTACCGGAGATCCTAGATGACCCCAATCAAATCGATCGCATAGTCACAGTCGTTCTGTCAAACGTGAACAGCAACTTCTATCGAGCCGAAGCCCAGATCACATCTCTCAAAGCTGCACGCACACGAGGCGATATGGAGCAAAAGCTAGTCGCCCTGTCGAAGAACCTAGGAGATGCGATTCAGCTTGACATTGAAATGATCGAGTTGCAAACGGATACCCAAAAACGTCGCATAGGCAAAGCAGCGCTCATGCTTGCAACACACACCGAAAGGCCGCTGTCCGCTGCAGAAATGCGAAACGCTGTGGTCCTGCTGATGAATCCGAACTGGCGGCAGGAAGTCCCCGCAATCCGGGAACTGACCACCGATCTACTGCTGGACTCAAGCTGTGGCATACTGAGTATCGACGACCGCGACGGCAAGGTCCGAATCGATGATGCCATTAGGGATTATTGCAAAGACACCGACCTCTTTCCGACTGCACACTACGAGATCGCGACCATTTGTCTGACTTATCTCGATCGAAGGTTCTTCTCGTTGAGGTGCACCTCGCGAAGCCAATACGAGGACCGGAAAAGGGAGAATCCAATGTTCGAATACGCAGCTCGCTATTGGGGTGTGCATGTAAGAGAAGTGGGTGAAAAGCGCTTCTTGAAATCATCAGCACCGGTGTCGATGACCATTTTTCTTAATCGCAAACTGTTCCTGGACCTCATGGCGGTGGTTTTGCATGAGGACTTGCAGACTCTCCGCATGTGGGATTGTGCCGGCCGTGACAGCTGGAAGGACTTGTCAGACCTTCCGAGGAGTTCCGTGATGGTGAAGGGCAAATTTGGTCCAGAGCGTGTAACCGCCCAGCCCATGCTCTGGCCGCTGCACTTGTTCGTCTGGTTCGATCTGCCGCATATGACAGACTGGTGGCTACAGCAACATCCGGAAGACGTTGATCGCAGGTCATCAACGGGCACTACACCTCTCTACCTTGCATGTACCCTAGGACGCGTCCGCATCGTGGAGATACTGCTCTTCGATCATCATGCAGATGTGGTCCTGAAGGGGGCCGTACCTTCAGGGTTCAACTTGGCTGCTGCGGTGTTTTCGCAGTCCACTGGCGTTGTGGAGCGACTCCTATATTTTAAGCGCAAGGAGCTGCTCCAGCAGACGAATATGGGCGGCCGTCAACCACTTGGGTGGGCCGTGACGAGGGGCAATACCGACATCGTCAGAATGCTCATCGAAGAAAGCATTGCATTCGAACGGAACGGGTTGCTCAAGCATACTGAGCAAGACGGCTGGACTGCACTACACCAAGCAGCTAGGGTTGCGTATTCTTCAGCGGCAATTAAGTGTTTAGTTGAGTCTCCAGATGGAAAAGAGCTTCTTCACATGCAGACCATTAAAAGGAAGGAAACGGCACTGCATCTCGCTGCTACAAGAGGTCATGCGGACACAGTGAGGACTCTCCTGGAGCTTGGTGCGGATCCAAAAGCACGGCAAGGCCAGGGAAAGACGCCGTTGATGTTAGCCGTCGAAGGTTTCTCTGTGAACAATGAGCAGGCCATCAGAACATTGATGCAGTGGAGCAAGACTCACCGCCTTAACGACCATGACCTCGTGTCAAGCGACGTTTATAGAAGTACTACGTGGCATCTTGCGGTACATTGCGATCGTCCGAAGAATGTAGAGCTACTCATTGCGCTTACACCTTCCTCGCTCTTCAACGTCAAGAACAATTTTGGGAAAACACCTATCCGAGTTGCTGCTCAACATATGCTTGAACGCAAACCTGGCGGATTCGTAGGTTGCATCAACGTGCTGCTGCGGGACCAGCCAAACCATATCACCCCAGATGACGCACAAGCGGTGTTCAACGCCCTTTCTGTAGAGCGAGACTTCCCAGCAGTCGCACTGGAGGCTCTTGGAAACCTCCTCAGGCATCGTATTGATCCCTGGCCGTTGCTCCCTGGCAAGACCACTTTGCTACATAAGACCATCCGCGACTCGAGGCTCGAGGCGGTGAAACTCGTATGGAGAGAGCACGGTTCGGACGATCTGCTTGAATATCGCGAAGATGACGGCTCAACACCTCTGCTCCTTGCTGCTAAGCTATCAAAGGCAAAAGCCCGCAAGAGCTTGTTTCTTTTGGACGTAGGTGCCGATGCCAACGCGCAGGACAACAGCGGGCGCACCCCCCTTCACTACGCCGTCGAGCGTGACTTGCCAGATCTCGCTCGGCCACTTCTGGACAAGCATGTCGACTGCCACATCAAAGATACACATGGCTTCACGGCTCTTGACCGAGCTTCGGCGCTCAACAGCTGCCTCCAGCTCTGGCAAGTCCGCAGCCCAAAGCAAGTTCACTCAGAGCGGACGGAGCATGTGTGCGTCAATTCGCAGAGAACAACGCCGGTCCATGTCGTCAGCGGCTCCATCATGCGCAATGAGCAGCTCAGAGAAGGCGTTGCGCCAGAGACAATAGCCTTTCAACATGTCGAGTACCTTCGCAGCGATCCTATCCCTCCTCAGGCAAAGTTTCCGCTGTCATGGATCGAGGTCTCTGTCACATGGCACGTGTTCGAGGACAACAAGCTCATCGACCACGATGCCTGCGTAAATCTAAATCTCATGAGGGGTGATGAGCAAGTTCAGTGGTATACTTTATTCAATTCGAGCGAGGAACCTGGTCGCGGGAAAGAGACACGAACTCGGAAGGCTATTTGGCATTTAAAAAACAATACTATCAACGAGCTACGACACAAAGCGAGTCCCGAGAACGAGCAAAATGCTAAAGACTTCGTTCGAATGCTAAGTCTTGGTGATTGCCTAGCGCTCACGGTGCACGCAAATGGTCATGGCCGGATTGCCTTCGTCGAGAGAGCTGAAATCAAGATCATCTACGAGGACTGAGAGTGCGGAATAAGCAACGATACTCACTGCGACCGTCATTATCCAATAAACATTGCATCCATAAATGACCATCAGGAGTCCTGGACAAGGCGATAAAGAATACAACCCACCCTCCATCGTCAAGCAGAGCAGAGGAGCAAGAAATAGCCTTGCCAGCAATCGTCGAAACGGAAAGGAACGGACGATTAAGCTATATAAGACAAAGATTAATCTCCAAAGCATCATCCTGCTCCTGCTTGAGATATTCACCCAGTAGAACGCCTTCCGAATCGCCCGAACTGCGCATGTCTATGCGAACGCAAGCATATCCATGGAACGCAACATAAGGATGGTTAAGAGCGTCTCGCCGGGCCGTCCCGTCGCGTTTGCGGTAAGGCAGATATTCGAAGATCGCAGGTACTGGGTTGAGTGCTGCATCTTCTGGCATCCAGATCATTGCTAAAAGGATAATGCCGTTAATTTCACCATTCTCGTCAATGCGGATTGGCAGTAGAGGAGAGGAATGGTAGGGAATAGGTCAAGAATAACGGGTGTAGTGACAGACCAGAGGAAAAGACTCCTTTCTACCCGATCGGTGCATTTTCGCGCTTGCGGTCTTATATACGAAGTACTCCTCGTACAAAAGTACTATGATACTAAGCAACAAATAGTCCAGGGGTTTGAATAGTGACCACCAGAATAATGCCACCTGCTCACATTGAACCAGCCTGCTGTTTCCTACTGCCGATGGGTTACGTATTTGTAACTGCCCTGGCTGGCAGATAGGCAGGTCATCCCGATAAACCACTAGCGTAGCTGCACCCCCAGAGAGGGGCCGCGACAAAGTACGGTACAGTAGCAAGGAAGATAAGGTCGGGTAAAGTACCTAGGTATAGTAAAGTAACGTAACCAATCTAGAGATCTGCATCAAGGTGGGGTAAATAGACTAGAGTCCTACTCCCTTGCTAGTAAGATCTGTTTTGCATGTATTGAATGTTAGATATGGGAAATATATACTAAAGGAGAGGTACACCAATCCGAAACATGATTAAAAGTGGCATGGTTATACGAGTATAAGCCCTGCTGCTGAGATTTTATTTCAGCGACTATACTATAGTCTCGGGACAGATACTATTCTACTGATTCGATGGATCGATTATTTGGGAATAAGACTATTATCTAAGTCGAGCGTAAGTGCTAGATGCTTGGTAAGGATTATAATAGCTTTTTAATACCTATATTATTCTTTTTTTTATAAGGAATTATACTGTAAATTTCATTTGCTACAACACTTTAACTGTTGTTTGTTACATGTCTTTCAAGAAAGCTTCGGTAGTGTTATAGGGGCAGCTAGCGGCGGGCAAGTACCCCGCCCCGCCCGGGCCCGACGACGGGGTGTACCGCCAGAGGCTTATCTTCCACCGAACTGATCAGGGTTCGATATGGTTGGACTTATCTTCGTATCAGGAAATCTATATCTATATGTACAAGCACTGTTTCTCTTACCATGTCAATTTCACCAAACGCAACCCCGCTGGCACACGTGCGCGTGGCTCCATTCTCCTATAACGCATCGCACCGCGGCCTCTACGCTTCAAGATGGCGGCATCGATTGAGGCTTCCACGCCCAGTGGCAAAGATGGGGCTGTGACCAAAGAGGTCCCAGCCAAAGTAGATGAGATGACCATGCCGGAACACGATGCAGAGGACGTGTTTGAAGGCACAGTTAAGACGGCCTACTCTAAGCTCTCGACCACGCTCATGGTCGTGTTCTCTGCCCTGGCCATCGGGTCCGACGGGTTCAACTCGTCGATTATCGGGAATCTGTCTCTGATATTTGGCGTTTTGTATCCGGACCTGTCTACTGGGATGTACTCTCGTCTGTCAAATGCGTTTATAATCGGCATGATTATTGGCATGTTGGGATTCGGGTACTTCTCCGACCGTCTGGGGAGAAAAAGTGGTGCTATCTTCACCACTCTGATCCTGGTGGTAGGAATTGCGATGAGTGCAGGCGCAAGCGGTAAAGATGAAATGGGGATGTTCTGGATGCTGGTCGTTAGCAGAGGCATTGCCGGCGTTGGTGCGGGAGGGTAAGGCAACATCATTGAGATTCCTGCATTGTACATGTAGCTGACCAAGTCGCCAGAGAATATCCTGTTTCGGGAGCAGGAGCCACGGAAGCTACGGACGAGAATTCGGGGGCTCGTAACCATCGTGGGTTCATATTCGCTATGATTGCTGATGTTTCGGCGACCTTTGGTTTTATCTTTGGCGGCTTGGTGCCATTGCTGCTCATCTTGTGCTTTCATCAGAACGAGGCCCATTATCATATTGTCTGGAGGCTAGCACTGGCGTTGGGGGCCATCCCACCCCTCTCTATCTTCTGGTTCCGATACAAGATGGCTGTTAGTACTGCCTATAAAAAGAGCGCGGCTAAAAAGCAGAGAATCCCATACCGGCTCATTGTCAAGCGGTATTGGCGCCCTCTGCTCGGTTGCTCCATCGGCTGGTTTCTGTAAGTCAATCAATGCTCTGTCTTCAGATTAATGCTTACCATCGCTCTAAGCTACAATTACATCTCGTACCCCTTCGGATTGTTTGCATCCACCATTACCGAGCGCCTTGGAATCGGCAATTCCCTTGTCAAGAACATGGGCTGGGGCACGGTCATCAACTGCTTTTACATCCCCGGTGGTATTATCGGCGGCCTCTTGAGCGACAAAATCGGCCGTCGGCGCACAATGGCGATCGGATTCGGCATCCAAGCAATCGTGGGCTTCATCATCGGCGGCGCCCTCGGGAGCATCCAAACAGTCCTGCCGCTGTTCATCGTCCTCTACGGCATCTTCCTCACGCTCGGAGAGGTCGGGCCCGGTGCAACGCTCATCCTCACCTCGAGCGAATCCTTCCCCACCAGCATTCGCGGTCAGTGCCTCGGGCTCATCGCCGCGTTCGGCAAGGCTGGGGCTGCTGTTGGAACCTCGGTGTTCAAGCCCATTCTGGCGAGCTTCGGTGATAGTACGTATAAAGGCAACCAAGCTGTGTTCTTGATTGGATCGGCGTTTGCTTTGGTAGGTGCATTTACCTCCTGGTATCTAATTCCAGATATTAGCAACCGGTTGGAGAATGAAGATGAGGTTTGGAAGGCATATTTGAGGGAGAATGGATATGACATCCAGTGGGGTGAGGAGGATAGTGATACTAAAGGCTTGAAGATGGATGGCATTGTAAGTTAGATCGTCTTGGAACTAGTTTTGTGTTATCAATTTTAGAATATCGACTTATAATATTGATATGCAAATATCATAGTACTGTTCTGGGCTTTCGGATAACAAAGCCCAATAGTAGTGAGGTAATAGTCATATATTGTGATGTATAGCGGGAAAGGAGTAAAGACCGAAGTAAAGAGTTTTATAGCTGGTGTAGCACCAGGTGTCCGTCGCGCTTATGTAAGCACCTAAGTCCACCACGATTATTACACCTCGCGTCAACCTCGACGCGTCTTTAACTAGCCGCTCATTTTATACAAATCGGGTCTCACTTTCACGCTAAAACACCTTTATTAAATTCTATACGCGCTAAGTAACAGGAGATAAGACAACGGCATGTTTTCTATGGAATCGAACGACCCTGCGAGGTGAGCCAGCGACAGCGACAGCGAGCTTGAAACCCTCCAGCAATCCGAGGAGAAGCTGTTGAATTTGGGCGAAGTTGAGGATCTATTTAAAGAAGCGGATCAGTCTACGAGGAAGAGGAAGAGGAAAGCTAGTCAGATTGCTATATCCACTAGGAAAGACGAGAAAGACAAAGTCAAGAAGCTGCGGAGCATAGCCAAGAAAAGAAGTCCCGATCGAAGACAGCGGATCCCTAGTGCAGCACCCGACCCAACGCCAGTTCCTAGGCACAGAAAATCCGTAGCCTCGATATTCGAAGAAGATGCGCGAAGGAGAGAAGCGGAAACAGCAGCCGAGGAAGCAAAATGGAGGGAGATCCATGAAGCAGGCGGCGTCTATATCGATCCGTCTATTGCGATGTGTGCGGAGTGCAATAAATACTTCGACAAATCCGATACTAAAAAGTCATGTATCTTCCATTCGGGAGCTTTGCGGCACTATCCTGGAGGCACCCGCTACCCAAGATGGGCTTGCTGTGGGAGAGAAGAGGACTACAAGGGCTGTAGGATCCGGAAGCATCTCGATGATCGGGAGCCTGGGGCTCGGGAGAAGGTCGAGGGACGGAAGGCTGCTGCTAAGGCAGAGTCAGAGAAGTCGCCGTACAAGACTTGCTGGTCGTGTAATAAAGATGCTCGCATTTACTACGACGGCGGCGAGGACGAGGATGATGAGGATAATGAGGATGATGAGGATGATGAGGATGACGAGGACGAAGACCTGTATAGCTACCGCTACTGCTGCTTCGACTGCAAGCGAGAGGAGAAAGCTTCCGACGAGTGGTGCTTCTACTGTGACGAAGTGTATACAGTGTATGCCGATGAGAATGACGACGCGCTAGATGAAGCTGGGGAGCGCATGTGCCCCCTTTGTCGGTATAGGTACTACCATAACTGCAGCTCTTGCAACGAAGTTTATCGCGAGTGGCACGAGTACGAGAATGGTGAATACTGCAGAAAATGCCGGGAGGTGGAGGATTCTGACTTGGATTAGTTTATAGTTATAGTTGGAGAGGAGTCAGAGGACAGTTACAACGGTAGTATTGGCGGGTCTGATTACAACCAGGCAGTATGTGTAGGTTTCCAGGGGGGCCCGGGGAGGACTCGAGTTCAGAGTCGATGGCGGAAAGACAGCAAGTGAAGAAAGCGGGGAATGAAGTTGGATTGTAGAAAAGGGGAAGCGAAGAACATTTGAGTTTCTCACACCAAAGTATCTCGACTAGTGTTCCACTACGGCGTAAAAGTAATTCGATTCCCTTCCACTCCCTTTTAGAGTTTAAATAATACGCTTCAAACAGTGCACACTCTGTCTAATCAAGTAGCTTGGGGTTGCACTTAGATCTAGTAGATCACTTGGTTATCGCTATAAATCCTCATTATAAAAAAGCGGGGCTCAAATTACTTTTACGCTGCACGGAGTAGCTGCTTGTAAAAGACGATAGTGGGATATATATGCGGGCTTTTCTTGCTAGAATAGTTACTGTATACTTGTTGAGTTTGACACTCTCTACTACTCGGCGTATATTTCTAGAATCCTGCGTCTATGACTAGCTTATAACCTTAGTATACCTAGACCTCTAGAATAGTAAGACTATACTAATCTTAAAGTGACACTTCTTAACTAGAGCCTTGTCTTTAGTTAAATCCGAGCTCTTTAATTAGGGCAGAGTAATCGTGTTCCCCTTAACCTATGGTAGTGGTAGTCCAAGTATTCCCCCCACTACCTCCGGTAGTGTTAGTATTCAAGCTTTGACACATACCAGGTAGCAAGATTTGACAGCTAGCTAAGCATACTAGCGTAGCTTAGAGAATAGTCGGCGTAATTATTAGAACACACTCCTAACTTCGTCCTGGTGGTCCAAGTTTTAAAGCGTCTTACTTCCTCCACTTTCCACTTGAGAAGCGAGCACTTTCTAGGGCAAAATCTAGCCATTCAGGTAGTACCGTTTGGCTTAGTCAGCTATCAAATCCTGCTAGTGTCAAACCTTGGTCAGTTACATTTTTGAAGGGAGTGGACGGAATACCTGCACTACCACTCCCATAGGGCAGGGGAACACATGATTATAGAGTGTCAGGCTTGAAGAAATGCGAGTACGAAGTGGCTTGCTGACAGCCAGCCAATCGGAATGAGGCGGGGTGAGATATGGGAGCTACTCGGAAGGATTTAAACTTTGATCTAAGCTTTTAGTACAAGTACACTAAAATGACGGGCGTAGATAGACGCTAGGATCTGCAGGGTTACGTAGCTAGGTAGGTACTTGATGCGCAGAGGCGGTTTGCCGTTTAGGAAGTTGAAAACCTGAGATGTTAGGAAGAGTAACACGATCATGCAGGCGGATAAATATATTCCTTATAACGTCTACCTAGGTAATATCCAGCGAATGGTTTGCAGGCGTTTTATATCCGGTGTCACCAAATCTCGGAGAAATTTATTCAAAATACCCCCGAACCTTAATTTGTGGTGTGGCTGAGGAAAGTGACCCTGTGTGGCTCGTTTTATGCAAACTAACGACATCGCATCACCAACTCCACGTCCAACAACATCCATCCATCAATCTACCCTCCGACAATGTGGTCTGGCTCATCGCAGAGCCCCGACCTGAGAAATCATTCGCCCCCCAGACTCCTCCGTGATGGACGCCATCTCTACCCAGTTCCAGGGAGCCAGCGTCCTTGAACTGCGGGAGATCATCGATGCCGTGGGCGCAATCTGTCCAGAGGGACGGGAACGTGCCTCAACCCTGTACCGCGACTTGGCTCCGGAGCTGAAGAAGAACAAGATTGCTCTGGAGGGCATTGTGAGGGCGCTGTCTCAGACGTGCCCGAAATGTAAGGGGGTCATCGATACGTGGAAGGCGGGGGACGATGGGTGGAAGACTGCGGTTGACGTCCAAAACGTCGTCGGCTACAGAAGTATATTTACCGGGAGGAAACCACCAGGATATTTGGGAATGCCAGGATCGGCCAATTCAACGCCTACGGTGAAGGTTGAGAAGGAGATTCTGGTTGGGTCCAAGGGGCGTCCTGTGAGTTATGATGGTGCCAACGTCTGGGATTGGTCAGAGCCTAGGAATATGCCGCCTGCCGGTATACCGCAACCTGGACCGCCACCCTTATTTCCAAATCTTCTTCCGTCCATGATGAACCCCGCGAAAAGTTTGCCTTCGAGCTCGCCAAGAGCCGTTGAAAATGGTACGCCAACTGCTGGACGGGAAAGAAGACCTTACGACGATCCTAAGCGTTCCGTCTCAGCCACGAAGAAAGAGGAGCCGAGATTGAAAGATCTTGCTGCCGGGCGTGTCATCACGACAGTCCGTCCTAATGTCGGTGAACGCGTCCGGTGTCAATTATGCACCGATGTGTGTATCGTTGAAGAGGACACTTTCAATTTCGAGGCTCTGGAGGATGAAGCAATCTATCCTGTTTGCAGGCGGTGCCTGGACCAACGCCGACTTCATTGTGAAGCGTGCTGCAAATCCTTTTCTGGCGTCCGAGATATTGGAATCGCCATAAAATGTCGAGATTGCCTGGAATTTGAAGCGAAGCACACAATATGTGAGGTATGCTTTGAGTGGACGGTGCCGGAGAGGTGTCGTTATGGTGCTGGTGTAGAGGGCCATCTGGATGATCCAGTTTGCGATGATTGCGTCCAGAAGGATCAAGCGAGGCGGTGTGATAATCTGGCGCTGAATAAGAAGCGGGGGATAATACGAAATCAGGAACCAAACGGAATTGGGATGCCGGAGACGCCTTCATTTTCAGGTCTTCAACATGTGGAGGGTTCGATCTAGAAGGAAGCTGCCAGTCTATGGATTCAACATTGAAAGACACTCGTGACAAGGAAATCTCCCTGGGGGTCTTCCATTGTACTGACTAAATGAGAAATGAAGCATCGGAATGAAAAGGAATGATATTAATGGCATGTGGGACGGTTTGATAAGTAGAGGATAATGGAACGATCATGCTCGGTACAGGAGGAGCAGTGTGTAAGAACGTGTGTCGATAACGAGGGCCCCGGGCAAGAAAGGGTGGTATATGAATTTCTGCGAAGATCTCCGGTGTTCAAAAGTCTTTATGAATGAAGGGTCTAATTGTATGTTCAAGGAGTTATCATCTTTTGTGTATGTTATTAATTTAGGAATTCCTTCGGAGAGGGTTCAATACCTCAACCAGAGTAGGATAGAGAGTTTAGCAATTCCAAGCTGGAATTTAAGACCGAGATGGAATTCCAACCAATCTATTGTTGTGAGAGGGGGAAGTATAATGCGAAGCTAGGTCCACGGCAGGTTTTGCAAAGGAGGCCCAAGATTTAAGGGTCCTATGTTGGACAGTTCCTGACGCGCTATCAATCGACTGAGAAGCATAAGAGGTTTCAATCAAACCCCTCCTGAGCTTAGCTTGGCTTCCATAACTGCCTATTCTACTCGAGTAAGGTAAGTACCTTCTCTCAATATCCTGTCTTTGATTCAAAGCCCCATGTTGCAAACCCTCAAAATGCCCACCACAAACGCCACGCCACGCCATGCCATGCAAATCCCTCCCCCCCAATCCCAATCTCAACCATCAAAGCTTCTCCCCCTCCACAACCCTGGCCCTCAAAATCCTCACCTCCTCAACCGGCCTATCCTCCGCCGCCGTCCTCACAAGCCCCATCCTCTTCACGACCCCCAACCCCTTCGTCACCCTCCCAAAAACCGTATGCTTCCCATCCAGCCACGGCGTCGGCGCCAGCGTGATGAAGAACTGGCTCCCGTTCGTATTGGGCCCGCTGTTCGCCATGCTCAGGATGCCGGCCCCCGTATGCTTCAGCGAGGCCGAGATCTCGTCCTCGAACTTCTCGCCGTAGATGCTGCTGCCGCCGCGGCCGGTGCCCGTGGGGTCGCCCGTCTGCAGCATGAAGTTGGGGATTATGCGGTGGAAGAGGAGCGTGTCGTAGTAGCCGCGCGAGACGAGGGTCGAGAAGTTCGTGCAGGTCTGCGGGGGTGGGGGTTAGCTTGATGGGAGGGGATGGGAGGGGAAGGGGGGGAAGAGAAGAGAAGACGTACTTTTGGCGCATGTTCGTGGTATAATTCGACGACTATTGTGCCCTGTGGATGGCATTAGAATGGTTTCTCCTTTATCTTTGCTGCTTTCTTGAACTAACCATTGTGGTTTCTAACGCGATGTTGGTCGCCATTTTTAAGGATGGACTTTGCGCCGGGCGAGAGAGCTTGGGTTCTAGAGGAATGTTGGGTTGTAGACCGGATGTAGGTTGCTTTCTAGTGACCCTCGAGCTATATAAAGAAGAGTTTTAGGTTGAATTGAAGCTTGCACAGTGTAATATCTAGGAAGATGCTCTGGTGTTGATAATTTCAGTGGGTACCTGACAAGGCTGAGAGACGCTAAAATCCTCTTCGCCTCGTCATTTTGTACTGTACCCCGGCCCATGCTGCTTAAGCTACCTACATATGAACACATCTTCCATCTCCATCTCCAGCTCCTCCTTACTTAAACTTCGCAACTATTTGATGCTGAACCTTTGAACATTTTTGGATCTTATTGAGAGTTGAGCGGCGTTTATGCTTATTTATGCGCGAAACTACGGTAGATACTAGACAGTCAAAAGTTCCCGCCATCTGCTTTTATTTAAATACCAGGCTGAGCTACCTCTAAGCCCTCAACTCATCACGGCCATCTCAGCAACATTGTCACTATGTCCAACTTCTTCCAGGGCGACAGCCCGGCCCTTCAGTACATTGGAAGCTGGACTGCTTCCGCATGGGATAACAGAGACATGTATCAGATGCAACTCCATCTCCTCCTCGCCTCTCTCTTCCCCATTTATATCGGCGCCCATGCCGCTCTACGACGACCCCCTTCAGCACTTCCGCCCAGGAAAGAGCCGTCTGCAAATGCAGAAGACGATGAAATCGATTTGGAACCTGCGATCGAAGGTCTCCAGCCATCCGATGCCATCATGTTTCCCGTGCTAGCCAGTATCACCTTGGGGGGTCTCTATCTTCTCATCAAATGGCTCAACGATCCCAGTCTTCTCAACAAAATCATGACTTGGTACTTCTCTGCCCTTGGAGTTTTTGGCGTGGGGAAGCTGGCTGGAGATTCTCTCCACGTGATGTCAACCATCATCTTTCCATCTGTCTGGTCAGACGGCAAGCAGCTGTATTACGTCAAGCCAGACTTCCAAATTCAAGCCACGGGTGAAAGCACACCATCCGAACCGCTCCGAACAGTTACAGACAAAAAGAACCCCCTACCATCCTTCTTCTCCAGCATCCCCTTCGCGGACGCCATAAACACCAAACTCTGGTCCGCTCGCGCTCTCCTGAAAAACCACTGGATATTCCGCGGCTACCTGCACGGGCTCCTCAACACCAAACTCCGCGTAACCTTCCACGACGTTGCGGGCCTCGCCCTCGGCCTCGCCGCAATAATAGCGTACAACACCAGCGGCAAAGCTTGGTGGCTAACCAACCTCATGGGATTCGGCTTCTGCTACGGCGCCTTCCAAATCATGTCCCCAACCACATTCTGGACCGGCTCTTTAGTGCTCACGGGCTTGTTCGTCTACGATATCATAATGGTCTTCTATACGCCCATGATGGTTACCGTCGCCACGACCCTCGACGTCCCCATCAAACTCGTCTTCCCCGGCCCGAAACGCGGGGGCATGTTGGGGCTAGGCGATGTGGTGTTACCGGGGATCATGATGGCGCTTGCACTTAGATTCGATCTGTATCTGCATTATGTGCGGAAACATTTCAAACAGGGGGAAAGGGCTCTTTATGTCGAAACTACCGGTCTCTGGGGCGAGCGCTTCTGGACCTCTGGTTCCAAGGAGAAGAATGTTGCCGATGCGGCAAGGTTCCCCAAGACGTACTTTAAGGCTAGTGTTGTGGGGTATGTAGTTGGTATGCTCACTACGCTTGTGGTGCTCAACTCTTTCAACCATGCTCAACCTGCGCTGCTGTACTTGGTTCCTGGGGTGCTGGTTTCGCTGTGGGGAACGGCGTGGGTGCGGGGCGAGATTCAGTTGATGTGGGGCTATACTGAGGATGGAAGCTTGGATGTTAGGGAGGCGGGTAGGGAGGAGCTTTCGAAGGAGGAGGTGGAGAAGAAGGCCGAGGAGAGGGAGAAGAGGAGGAGCAAGGAGCATGCTCATCACGTGTTCTTGTTCTCGTTGTCGGATCCGAAACATGATTTGCCTAGAACAAAGCTTCTTGATGGGGATAAAGAGGAGTAGTGGTAAATATGTACTTAACTGCATAGGTATTCGGCGTGTGAGCTGCGTTGTATACTTCAAGATTTTGAGCTCTAATAAAAGTCTATCTTTACCACCAGTTGGTGTATCAAGTGGCAGAGTTGTACTGAATCGTGAATTTTCTTCCAGGTACATTAGAATGCACACTCCAGTGCGATCTAATCCCATCCCATCCCAAGGATTTCTATTTAACTTAACCCCCCAACGCCATTTCTCAAAATCACGCCGCATCTTTCTTTACTTCATGATTCATCCCATCTCATGCCATTCCACCCATTTCACCCCGTCCCGTCCCATCCCATCACATTTCACCACAGGAAATCCATACATCCACCCAAAATCACGACCCAAAAGCAGCAGCCGGATAAACCCTCTTCTTCTTCCCACTCCTCGAACTACTCCTCGAGCTCGCCGCACTCCCATCATCCACCTTTGGTTTCAAAAACCCGCTCCCATTTGCACTCCCTAGTACGTCTTCCGGTAAATCATTCCATTCCCTTTCGGGGCCCCTATCCTGAAAACTCCTCGCGTGAACTAAACCATCTGGTCTCTTGGCCTTTGCGTTTCCATTCATCTCGATCTCCACTTTTGCTTCTGTTTCTACTTCTGCATTCGCATTCGCTAACCGTGGTGCAAGTGGGCTTGGGAGTAAAACTGGAGGAAGGGAATTCAGGTAATCACTAGCCGAGATTCTCCTCCGCAGCACAAAAGCAGTATCGGGTTTCAGCTTGCGGTAGTATCCTACGAGCACGTTCTCCTCGCGGTGGAAGCCGCGTTTGGCGTACCATTCTAGGCCTTCTTGGTTCTGTGTCCATACGTGTGCGTATACGCTTTCGATTCTCAGAATCGCACTCCCACTTCCATTTTCGGATTCGCTTTCAGTTTGGAGGACGGCTGATGAGATGATGTCTTTTAGGATGGCTGTCGCGAGGCCTTTGGAGCGGTAGGGTGAGAGCAGGGCGAGGGATTGGATGTATATTTGGTGGGTTGGTGGGGATGGGGAGTCGGGGCATGGTTCCAGACGACATATTATTCCGCCTATTACTTTTGGCGCGGTGGTGGAGGTGAGGGAGGGGGAGGAGGAGTCGCTCCAGGTTATTGTGCGGGAGAAGGAGGGGGTGGATGGTGGGGGTGCGGTGAGGATGCTGGCGTAGAAAGAGTCGGGGTAGGGGATTGGTAGGAGGAGGGAGTTGATGCGGCGGAGGGGTTGGATGTGGTGTTCGGTGACTTGGGAGATGGTTGCTTGGGGTGGTAATGCTGGGGTTGGGGTTGGAGGTGGAGGCGGAGGTGGAGCTGGAGATAATGATGCCGGTATTTGAGAGGTCGATCTTAGAGGTTGTGGTTGTGGTTGTGGTTGTCTTGTACTTGTCCCAGGGGGTGGTGCATAATTTGGGGACCGGGGCTGAAAGAAAGATCGTATTGAGGGTTGCATTCTCGATTGTGGGACGGGAGATGTGCCATTGGTGTCCATCTCGACGATTTGAGGGTTGTTTGGGCAGCGAGAAGAGTCGAATATCCAGATGGTGTTAGTCCAGCTGGAGAGGCAGTTTTATACTGCAGCCGTTGCTCTGGTATGTACAATGTGGCCTGGACTTTCTGTGGTGGTGTTTCCTTCTATCACATCCACATCCTATTTGAGGATCATCCCTTTCGGAAGGCGGTCAACAGATCTCCACCAAACCTTATTTTTAGCGGTGGCAGAATCAGCCATCGACTGGCAGCTGCAGCTTCGGGACCGTTTCAGGAAATATATCGAAAGACAACTCTCCTTTTGATAATTCAACCTGCTTATTGCCACATCCGCCCGACAATTTACTTTCTTCTGTACAATGTGTTCCCGCCTCTGAGAGAACATTTCTAAGATGCTAACTCATGTCGCATGCTGTTCTCCCCATCTTGCAGTTACTTTCTTCTGCAAGTCCTCGCATTGAATTGCAAACGTTCCTTGCCCAAAATCCGAAGATCAACGCAGCCTCGACACCAACACATTGCCCAGTATGTCGGCCAACGATGTCAGCCATAATGGCATAATTGTCCCTGCGGATGCTCAGAACACAGGCACCATGGGAAAACTAGTAAATCTGCTCCTTGCCCATTATTCATCAACTGTTTGCCTGGGCAAGTTTACGAAGCTAATCTCTTGTACTGTATAGGCACACGCAGTACTGGACGACATCGTCTACAATATAATCCACGACATAGTACTCAAAGCACATCGGGAAGAAAAAATGGCCAGGGCATCGACTGCAGCTACTCTTGTCGAGCAAAAAGCTATAAGAGAAGCACCTCCCTCGGACGATCCCACAGTTTCGGCTACACGACCTCCCATAAGAGTCGAGACAGACACTGCGATATACGACAGCGGAGAGGTGTATATAAAAGGCAACCCGATGAAAACCACAACCGAGATAATCTGCCCGAAGTGTCATCTCCCCCGACTTCTCTACCCAACCGACGGTAATGGGGCACGCAAACCAGAACCCGGGGTGGAATACTGCAAGAAGCGTCCCTATATAGACAAACCTTACCACGACATCTATGGGCAGACTTTCCAAATGGAAGGGCCAGGCCGCGGCAAGAAGAAGAAAGATATGGTCAACCCACTCCTGCAAACCGCCAAAGAAGGCACACCCTCGGGTAGCCAAGATTCGCCCAACCCGTCCCCCCCACCCGGCGAAGGCCCCCCAAAACCCATCTCCTTCCCTCACGCCAAATGCCACAATTGCAACACCTTTCTCCCCATAAAACGCATGAACAACCACATGATAAAATGCATTGGTGGTGGGGGCCGCGACTCCTCCCGCCAAGCGCTCCTCAAGATCCAAAACAACGGCACCTCATCCAACAGCCAAAGCCAAAACGGGTCCACGCCGCCCGGCTCACGGACTGGCACGCCAGCGCCATCCCCAAATAAACGCCAAGCGGGCGACGACTTTGATAGCGATTCAAGCCCGCAGAAGAAGAAGAAGGTGGTGAAGAAGACAGCGGCTACCAAGTTGAAGGCGCCGAAGATGGTGAGGAGTAATAGTCAGATGTCGAGCTCGAATCTCAGTTTTGAGCAGAAGGCTCCTAACAGCGAGGACGACGAAGAAGGGGAAGATGAGGCTGACGGCGAATATGGGACTGTTGTCGTCGAACCTACGAAAAAGAAAGCTGCTGCGAATAAACCTCTTGGTAAGAAGTTGAGCAATGCTACGAATGGTGGCGAGAAGAAGAAGAAATGGTTACATGGCGGCAAAGGAGGCTTGAAGGGGAACGCAGGGACGCCGATTGTGCCGGGCGCGACACCTACGAGTTTGAAGCTGAAGATTAAACCAGGGGGCGTGGAGACCAAGGTCTTGCCGCCCAAGAGTGTCGTCCCCGCGAAGACGGTGCCGAACGGGAATGGGAATGGGACTGGGAAGAATAGGGCGGAGTCAGAGTCCAGCCAGACGTTATCGAGTCCCAATTAAGGACCACAATCATGGCTGTGATTTGAGCTGGGAGTAATATCATTTGGCCTGGCCTGGACAGATCTTCACCGTGCACGAGCGGACGAATGGAAACAAGCGTGTATCAAGGAAAGGAAGTAAGCAGCAAACATAATCAACCCCGGGTGTTCTTTGTTTTTCTCTCTAGGGAAAGATTGCATGGATTGGCGTACAGTATGTTCACATCACATTACATCACATTACGTATTCCTCCAGAAGAGAGAAAGAGAGGGTATGTGTCTTAATGGCGTTTGGGAATAAATGAATGGATGGATGGATCGCATTTGGAAGCGTTGTATATAAGGCGTATTCATGTCTGTCTGTCTATCTGTCTGTTAGTAGGTAGAATGTAGTGTACAATACACTACTTATTATTACTATTACTATTAGTATCAGAAAGAAGCCGTAAGAGCCGAGTTAGCAAAATACGGCATACCGCATTACCCCTATTTGCCGTCCCTTTCGAAGTTTGCAGTGCAAACATTTTTACCATCCTTATTACTCATCAGGGCCTGGCTTGCTAGATCTATTTTATGATCAAACACGTATTCAGATCACTTAGCTTCGATAATTCGAGCTACCGGTAGAGTACGCGTATGGATGTAGTTGTTAAACTATTTTAAGGCCCAGGAAGAGGAGAGAAGAGGGGAGAAGAGGGGAGAAGAGAAGAGGTCGTAATTACGGGTTTCTTCGAATATATAAAAGGTTTGTGTCGTGATGTGAGATGAGATGAGATGGGATGAGATGAGATGAAAGGTCGTTGATGGAGGGAGGAGGAAGGGGAAGATTTAAGTAGGGTAGCTGGTGGGCGAGTAAGTAGGATTGTGATTTGTGAATTGTTTTGGAAGAAGGGGAGTGGTAGAGGAAGGGTGAAGTGGGGAAGTGGTGTGTTGGAGTTGGAGTTGGGGA
>QGMF01000479.1:0-29455 GCA_007821475.1 Lachnellula arida | reverse complement strand
GAAAAACATTGGCACTGTCTAGCTTCATGTAGTGAGCCCTTGCTCGTAGGAAAAGTGTGGGGAGGTTGGCTGGAGCTGAGATCCGAGAAGGGAGAGACGAAGATGATGAGCACCGCGTCTCGCACGAGCACTTGAGAAGTACGCTATCCTTCTCGATTGTACTGTACCATGTCTCCTTCTCTACGTTTAAAGCTACAAATTGAACATGGCCAAGCCCGGGCAGTTTTATATTCTTTGGATGCCGTAGTGGGAGAGATCCACACACATCAAGTAAGTTAGTGGTTTCTGCCTTCTTGTCCCATACATTGTTAGCACGAGAATCAGACCTTTGGACTCTCATCCAAGTCTAACTATTTAATGTCGCTATCTAACTCAATGATTGAACTTTACGGCAGGGACTACAATTGAATGAACTCTACGTTGTTCCATGACTGCATTATTAGGAAGATGGATAATTTAAGGTTTACCCTGCTCATCGTGGAATCTATCATACTCGGTAGAGTCGCTAGGGTCAATAACGGGTATAGTTTGGCCAAAACCCTTTAACCTTGCAGCACCCCTCTTTCGGAGGAATTTCTCAAGCTCCACGGCGTTTCTTGTATTGGCACAGAATAATGCATCGATTATGTCACCCACAAAAGGTGAGAGACCGACCACAAAGTCAAGTAAGATGTTAATCCACATCTTTAGTTGTACATCCATGGGAAGGCCACCCTCAATCTGACAACAGGTGCGAAGGACCATAAATGCCATGAATGCATCGATAGCATCACCAACTCTATGTCATTGTAAGCTAGAGGCCCGTTATCCATCTTCGTACATACCCTGGGATGATACCGATGACGCTACTCCATCCAAACCGTATTCCGAAACAGCTGAACAATGATGTGTCCAATTTATGTGCTCGACATTTTACCTTAGTAAGAATCTTGCCATCGTGGTCTGAAACTCCTGGAGGTACTGCCTTGCGGTGCGTTTTCCTGCCAAATGCACGTCTATGCAACCTCGTCGCTGGAACTTGCTCAAATTGTGGATCCTGTAGCATGCACTCACTGTTAGTTATATTACTCTATACCAGCGCAATGAAACGAAGTACCTCTAATCCAAAGCTGTTATCTTCTGACTCTTTCAGAATATACTTTGCAACTACAGAGGCCATGCTTGTTTACCAAAAGAGTCTTGCGCACAGACGTGTACGGATTGGATATGTCTTCAGTTTCTGAATCATGAAGAAGATGTTGTGGTCGATCATTATCTTGAAGTTTGGGCCTTGGTCATCAGCCCATCGCTATGTGACTCGCTTCTAAGAGAGATGTCTCTCTCCCAGGTTTCCTACCGCCACCACCCTACCACCCTACCACCCTGCTAGTATGTTCTCATACATCAGTAAGCTTGGCAACATGACCTTGCGTTTCTGTGGAGGCGCAACGTAAAAGTTTTTACAATCGCACGTCTTAGGGGAAGCAGATTCTTACAAGCTTCCTGTGTCAGCATTCGACGACTAAAATTAGTAACTTACTTTGAGCTATTTGTGTCGAGCATTATGAAATCAAACTAAGAGTTCTTTTTACGCCTCGGCCCAATTCTATACCTATAAGGGATTTACATCCAAGTGTTAAAAGAAGCCTCCTCTGGAATTGTTTTCTATACTTAGAAAGGTTCCAAGCCCTCCTATAAGGGCTCTATTTTAAGTATTCATAAATCTAGCCCAACAGAACTTATGAAAGTCAAGCTAAGTGCTAAGCAAGTTAATAATTACTAAGATTATTATTGCGACTACAGTACAGTATCTTGCAATTATTTTACTACTTATTTGATTGGCATAGGCGGACAGTTATCGCTTTGCTTTGTTCTTCAGAATGAGGTTTCATAACATTATTGCAGCCATCACTGTTACTGCTACTACAGTAGCACGACCACAAGACTCAGATCTAGTACGTAGGTCCTACAGTCTAAATGGCCGACAAGATATCCAAGGACCCGCGGCATGCGATGACTTCGGAAATAATCAGAATTGCCCAGGACAACCATCTTTGTGCTGTTTCGAAGGTAGTCTCTGTTTACTAGAAATTAGTCCTGCAGGCCAGGCCACTTTTCAGTGCTTCTAAATAAATTTTTTAGTACCTTCAAGATAATGGGTGGGCATATCAGGGCATAATTGATATATGTGACTTAAATAGTAACGTAGACAATGAAAAAGGAAAATAAGTTGGCTGCATTTGTACTCTTTGTGAAGCTAACTTAGAGTGACTTGTATGTGTATGAGCTAACTCAGTAAACGTCGAAATCGATGTTAGGGTGCATAGTCACGATATAGATGTGATAATTCGACAGATTCTCGCATAAAGTATAAACCGTAATCACTCCGCTTATTAGGTCAGATGAATCATGAGAATGGACTCTCACCTTTGATACCCAGTGTCCCTAAATCTGCTCGTATTCCGGATGGGTGTTGGCAGCGGCGGTATAGTCTAAAAGTCAGGGATACGAGTCAACGTATGCTGAATAGTTAAGGCGAGAATGCAAGAAGAGAGAGGAAGCATTAGAGGAAATAAATAATTTAGATAGCCTCACTTACGAAGAGGAAATGAAACTATATATTGAAAACAATGGAACTATAGAGAGGCTGGCAGCAAAATTTTCTTTTTAACTCGCTCCATTGTATACTTATAACTGTTGTCAATGTCTGCTTATCGGGTTCCAGGTAACTAAGCAGTACTCTTTCTGTTTTGTATAAGAAAAATTCTGTTCCATAGAATTTACGTTCTGTAATGTTGACTTAGATCTGCGGTCTCCATATCATAACTTATAAACGTGAAGAAAATATCAATACTGAATCTAGCTGATTCTCAAACTATTTCCTGCGGATGTGGCAAACTTGTCAGCATTGATGAGCCCGCGAATGAACAAATTCAGCTGCCCTTAGCAAACCGAACAAGTATGTTAATCCAGCAAACATGACCATAAAGTGCATAATCTGATGGATTTGGCACCAGATATCAAATCTCTGTGCATGTAGTCTTTCTGGAATTCTAGTAACATAGACCACAGCTCCAATAATGTTTAACGCTGCCGTACCCATCAGGTAAACAAGGCTCATTCGATGTTTCTGCGTCTCCAGACCATAGAGAGCAAGCCCATGGATAACAAATACAACTGGTAACAATCCTAGGGCTGCGTACAATGCGGTTCGATGAGGTCGTAGAGTTGGACTACCAAAGGCCGGACTAAAGGTTGTAAAAGTCGAGGCCAGTGCTATAGTAGATAATAATATCCAGTAGACGATCTGTAAGTACCTATCACAGTAAAAACAGTAGTAGACAGACGATGCTATAGATCCCCACATACACAGCACAATTCCTAGATAATCTAGCTGGTTTCCTAGAGTAGCTGTAGCCTCGCTATGGTTTGCAATGGTGTGGAAGGAGGCCGAGAAAAGAAAACAAATTATCATGCCACCGAAAAATAACATAAACATAATTCTGTCAATATCTTGTACTGTGGGAAAATAATGCGACAAGCATGTAAAGACGAAGAGTCCCAAAAATAAGACGGTACCGAGAAGGTGGGAGTAGATGTTCCAGTCTCATTGTGGATATATTTCCAACTAGCCAGAGACTGTCGAAACGACGTGGATTCGCGGCCGTAGCCAGATATAATATACTCATTATCTCGTCGCCAGTTCGGAAGGTCAACCCATTGCAGCAGTGGGTAGTGATTGTCCAACGGTGACTGGGAAGCCGAATCCGCATTAATAATATACGACAGTTTTGGGGTTAAGAGTTAACAGTGGACGAAAATGAGCAGAAGAAAGAAATGGAGAAGAACATAGGTCTAGTTCAAAGAAACATGGTCAAGTACCTGAGACCATCTGATTAGTTGGATTTAACATTCTGGTCAGCCGAAAGTGTCCCTTCTGGTCACACCGTCCCAAAGAGGTTATCAGTTTTTGTAATTCCTAATTTTCGTTTACATAGTTTTGCCTCTTAAGTTAACTAACTGTTTAATGTTTATTCGATCACAACATTCACAAGTTCTTTTGCTCTGACAGTATGATCATAAACTGTAAGAGCTCTTGATGACATCTTCAGTCCGGGAGTAGTATCGAATATCAGGTCCACTTGAACTATGATTATAATAAACATTCTAAAAGACGGAAATCGACTGGATTTTGCCACTGAAAAAGACGAGAGGCTATTTCACCTATAAAAGCTCACAAAAGGACCAATTGGCACTCGACAAAGCATATTGCACGTCTGGACGAGTTATCTGCCGAACATCCGCCACAACTTCATCGAGTCGCGAGCGACATATGCAAAGCATTCGACATCGACGGAAGTTCTCCCAAACATCCACAAACCATCCGAATCTCCAGCTTCTTATTGAGTCTGGCCTAACAAGAAAGAGTCATACCCCAAGCTGTTTGAGTTCCGAAGTAGGATCCTGGCCGATCTATGTTTTGTTGGAGAGAAGAACGGAGGAATCGGCCATGCAGCTCGAAATGAATGACGTCTAAGCCAAGCCCTTACATATTGGAATAGATGCTCTCATCAACACACAGTTAAGAGACTTTTACGCGATACTTCAAAGCTTGTAATTGTTGCCACGATTGGTTTAGACTGGGAAGGGACAAAGCAAGCATCCGCTATCTAACCCACTTCAACATCTTCGCTAATTTTAAGTTAATAGCCGGGGGACTGGTTGAGCAGAGCGAGAAAATGTTGAGCAAATGTACGTTCCATTTATGTTCGGAAGATAACTATTTACAAGAGACATTGCTTTGGGTGATATTGATCCCATCACGAGAATCCGCTGTTAATTCTTGATCTAGAATTGTGATGTTCAAGATACCAGAGAACACAAAGAGTAGAATGGGATGGAGTTTGGGAATGCCTTTTGGGTCAGCCTTGTGGGTCAGAATGATGAGATGGGTTTTGGGATGAAGTTCGGGACAGAAGTTGGAATGGAGTTGGGATGGGATTGAGGTTCGGCCAGATTTTGAGATGGGGTTTAGGATGGGGGTGGGATGGGTATTGGAATGGAGTTGGAGTAAAGATTGCGTAGAGAGGATGGCAAGAACCAGTGGACGGCGTAAACCACAGAGAATATCATCAGACATTACCCTTCCCTATCAAGATTGGCTTCGCAATCGCTTCCCTCTAGCTAACCATGCTTATTGGATCCTTGTAGGCCATTATGCCATTCACTGTACTGTATCGTTCGTAAAGCTCCACTTCGCTTGCCCTGATGAAGAATACGAGAAATAGCCTGATCGTGCGGACATGATGATCTTATGCGGAACTTCGTATGTGGAGACAATGATGATCTTAAAGTCAATTGATTACAACTATGCGGATGTGATGACCTTACCCTGCTAGCGGGCGAAAGAGAATGGGTCCTCCCCTTTCCCGTTGACACGTGGGCTCTCGCTAGTTGGAATTAGCGTGTACGTTAGGCCCATTTCATTCGGTTACACGTGCTCTAGAAGGATCAATTATTTTCCGGGACACTAATTAAATCCAGCACAACCATCTTGGCACAACGAGGGGAAAATCGACTTCAGATAGCATATGCTACGAGGTTATAAGCGCAAGAAATTTGAATAGGACTCAACTCCTTTCAATTTTGATCTGTTCTTATTCTCGACAATTGAGATTTTTAATGAAAAAAGTCGAATCTAACAATATATTTCGTTGTCTTATCCAACCCATCTTCTTATGTTAGCCTACTGACCATAGGTTGTGGGGCCACATATCCAGTAAGACGATCATTTTCTAGAGAGTCGAGTTCCTTGGACGTTTGAATAACCTCGCAACCTCCGCACCAGAAAGAAGTACAACAATTATCGATAATGTCGCCTTCGAGATCTAAATATAAATAGACCACATTAGTTGAATAGCTCTTTGGTGAACCGTTTAAAGACGTACTATGTTTCTTTTGCATATTTTTTCGATCGTTCATTTGAAAGAGCCACTGCATACTACAACAAGACGCTACACACCATCCCATACACCAGTCACTACAGCAGCCAGTATAACAACTGTTGCAGCAGAAGCAGCACTTTGAATCACCGTTAATACGGTGATGATTTTTTCCGACTATGAAGCAAGGGCAAAAGCCTCTTTTCAGACCTACAAGATATTAGTAAATACACAGAGAGGAAGTTAATTTATCTTACAGGTACGGAAAGGCGAGAAGCATGAGAAAAGTCCATTTTGATAAGGTCTAGGCATTTTAATCTTGTAATAGTAGCTTGAAAGCTTCGCTATTGTGATAAAATTCTTCACTGTTTATGTCCAGTGGAAATATATGATCATTATCAATACTAGAAGCGTGATGACACTCTTCGCTATATAGTACAATAATGAAATCGAATCTTGCTTTCGGTATGCGGATCTGCTGACGAATATTACAAGAGGTGACCGGATGTTTATATTTCTCAGCGCGATCATCGCTCTCCCCGGCCGAGCATTATGTCTCCCCAGTCTATCTGTTGGCTTGTGTCATCCAGACTTTGCATCTTCTTAGTTTGTGGCACTTCCAGGAAGCCTATAGTCACAATATGCAGGTCTATAGGAAATACTTACGGAATTTTATCAGGCGTGATGAGACGCGCTCTGCTCCTTTGTTACATATCCAACTATCGAGCTGCGGTATATGTCATTTAGCCCGGATGCAAGAGCTAATCAATGCCGAGAAACCCAGCTCCTTACCAGTTTCAAGATTGTGCAGCTAGTTGCAACGGTGAGGAGGTTTTGAAAGGAAATGGGTTACTCCTAAACATAGGACATAAGTCGACACTTCTATCTCGAGTCAGAGTAATAACAAAAGATGCACGTATCATTTTAAATGGTAAATGGTGCCTTTCGTCTTGGGACCTTAATTTCCGCGGAACATGTTACAGAGAAGAAATGTTATTCGAAAAGTGAAAGCAGAAGATGGGAATACCATTGCTGAATTCCTGGAGGAGAACAAAAGAGAAAATCCAGTGCAGTGGCTTAAGGCACTCACGCTGAAAACATACTATCATAGTTAAACTAATGTAAATTGGTGACCAAAATCCAAAGGAATTCTCCTACTATCATTAAAGGTAACAAGGAGCACATGATTCTTCAAGGGTTGGAAAAAACTGTAAAACACTATATATCCTTTAGTCCAATGAGGACGCAATTTCAACTTATTTGTCAAGATGGGTTTGTCCTTTATATCAACTAAATTTAGTAAATATAACATGTCAAGACGCCGTCGTTATTTCCAGCGTTATCATCTAAATTTTCCGATTGGTTACCATATTCCTACACAGGAAATATAAATGTTTAAGAGTACTTACTAAGATCAATGCTTGTGAAAATACTGTCGCCAATGCCGCTTTCACATTCGCAAAACATTTTAGACACCGACAAAGTACAAGTGCACGACGATCCGAACCCGCCTCTGTATTAAATCAACATTATAAATATTTCTGCTGTATATAGCGATAGGACAGAATTGTCAGAACTTACTCGGCTTGCCACTAGTTACGGGTTAGATGATGTTCTGATAGTGCGCAGAGATGCAAAGGCTTACAACGAGATCTCCAGAGTTATTTGCAATACATTGATTCAATTCCAAGGCGGAATTCGTGGTTGTACCATCCTTTTTGGTGCATGTACCACGGAGCACAGTTCCATCCAGATGGTAAGGGTTGCATCCAGCTGCAAAGCCCTGCCGCTTAAGTAATGAGGCAGAAGCCATACGACCTATAATTGTTGCCATCCAGAGTACGAATGATAAGATGTGCATTATGTACTTTTGCAGAATCTGAATAAGCTTACAAAGTTCACTGATACCGTAGAAACTTCTACCGTATAGCAACGAGAGTAAAAGAAAATATATATCATTAAAGTGCAACTACCTGTAAGTAATTGCTAATAATAGTACAAGCATTAGATTAATTTTATAATCAGACGGGTTACTACCAAAGACGATAATTACTACAACAAAGGCGTCCAGATGACACACGGCGCTTAGCTTGGCCACCAACTTTGTTGGTGATCGACTATTTTATTTATGTTGGTGGCGTTCCAGGGGTCGAAAATCGAATTTTGGAATGCCTAAACAAGGTGGCCTCCTCTATGCGGAAGGCTCGGTTAAACGCGCGCCCCCTGGTGACGGTCCCGACAGTTTGGCTCACTCTGCCAGGCCACCTTAATCGAGAATAGTAGGAGTGACCAAGATGATCCATTTACTAGGATAACAAACTAAATGTTGGATGTCTCCATACGTGTGTACCAGGGTAACTTCTAATCCGCGTTTATAGCATGATGGGGTCAAGGAGATGCCCACCTTTTGCACGCACCGCCTCTCGTTTTCTTCTTCCTCTACACTTGGTTCTAGTCATGTCTGAAACCCGAAGCAAATGGAGCACAGAGGAGAAGCAGCTGCTTCGGGACTTGAGAAGCCAGAACATAACAATCCCGATCCACCACTTCACCGTATTATTCAATGAGAAGAATGATCGCTTCCGGTCAGAGGATGCTATTCGAAGTTAGTTAAAGGCCTGGAGGAGGTTGGCTCGAGAGAACGGTGTCGAAAGCCAGTCCAAAAATGTTATTACTCCCCTTAATCAGAATCCTGACTTTAAATCCCGCTCACCTTACTAGACTACACATGGGCACGAGAAGCCAACGAGAGAAATTGTTATTCCCACCCACCCTTTAATGGCAATCGACTCGTCCACGGGTATCCTCGGTGGTGCTCAAGCTTGTGTACTAGGCTTATGGCCTTCTGAGCTCTCATGCGCGGATGTGGGTGAATGGGTGCCAGAGGTATACTTTGACTACCTCGCAGAGAATGTGGTGAAGCCCAAATCAGAGGTATAAACCACTTCGGTATAGTGATTCGAGCCAGAGCCTCCACTCTTAGACTATAGGCAATCTATTAAATAATACAACCTGTTTTGTTGAGAATAAGGCAATCTCAATCACTAATATTTAAGTGTGAAATGGCGAAATAGCAAATTAATTAATATACTACGACTGGGAAATAAGTTCGGTTTAATCTTGAGAAGTGAGAAAGCGACTTGTGGTAGTGATTAGCTCATGTCAAGGACGTAGTCTGGTTTAATTCGAATCAACGAGGCCGGTTCGGCCAACTGCAGCATTTCGAAAACTGTACCTGGAGCCGCAAGGCCAGCAAACGCTTACGTGACTATCCAATGATCCTAGCTAGGCTTCTATGACAAGGATACTCGGCATTTTATATATGAATCCGGCTATCACCTCGCGCGGCGACTGCTTACCTCCCAACTCCAACTACGTACATCGAGGCCGGAGTAAAAGGAAGTTCATCCTTCTGCAAGTCAACTACCATGGCTCAAAACCATATCAGTGCAGAGGTATGGCCCTTTTACAATGTCGTATTACAGCTGATACTAACCCTATATAGATGTCTACGACACGCTGCGGCGTGTGCCATTCAATGTCCACCTGGGATTTCCTTCATAACTTTTATAGGAGAGTTGAGGCGGCACGTCAACACTCTCTGATATTAGAGTATGAACTGCATCACACTGTCATCTCTGTTGAGCGCGCCGAGGGTTCACTCGCAGCTTCCCAGCAAGATCTTGCAGCCACCCAGACCAAACTTGACGAGGAGCGCCTCGAGCATACTGCAACCCGAGAAGAACTCGATTTCGAGCGTCTGCGACATAGAGAAACCGAGAAACTGTTTGATCTCGCATACGAGGCAGCTCAAGAGAGCGGTGGGTTAGTGGATGGTCTCCGAGCTCTAGTCTCTGAGCTTCAAGGAAGCCCCACCGTTGCAAAGCCTGTCCGAACAACAGCAGATTTGATGCTTGATTTGAAAGTTACGAAGGATAAGCTAAAGTGGCTTGAAGAGTGGCTCTCTCTTAATCTCTAATTGTGTTGGGCAGAGTTCCGACGTTGTGCTACTAAGCGACAATGCTCAGGAACATGATCCAGCGACATTGTCGTGATTTTGACCATGGTTGGAGCCTCGTCTGCATGGCGGTGGAGTTGACAGATTCGTTGCCGCACATAGCATAGCTAAACTTTCATGTACCCTAGCATAAATACGGATACCCTAGTCTTAGAACATTAGACTATCAATATTATGCCTACCCTCAATTCTAGGTAGGCCACTTCTATCTTGATGGCCATCACTTTTGTCTCACACATGTGTTCTAAAAACCTGTTATCATAGCATGGTTTATTATGCCTCTCTTCAAAATCATATGTGGGATCGCAGATGACAGCCGAACCCTGCATTGAAACTCCGAATGAATGTCCAAATCATCAGCTCCCAACCCCTCTTCCAGGCCGAAGGTAGTAAGACCCGATCGTCGAGCTTCCGCGATGCCTCCAGGAGTCAATCCTCTTGATCACAGTATTTTCAGTCAGAATGGATCAACGTCGGCCCTTGAATATACACCGCACTGGCTCCAAACAGCAAAGTTTGCGCCCGATCCTGATAAGGTGACGCTTATAAGGGAGATGGGCTACCTGCGTCAAGAAATATATTTCTACCGGCAGTGCTTTGAGAACCTGCAGCGGGTCCGTGAGAATTCGTACGACGTCTACCAGCAACTTGTTCTTGAGTCTTATTTCCAATCGCCAAGTCCCGAGCGCCTATGCGTAAGAGTTACGACCATCCACAAGGAAATTCCCACTTGCAAGAAGATCTTTCCTATAAGCTTCTTCGAAGAAAGATGGAGCCAAATAGCTAATAAGGAAGCAATAGTTAATAGGAGGTGCGATCGAAGGAACCACTCATATAAAATGCGCCGAACGAAGCTTAGCGATAGTAGAAGAATAAATGCCAGAGATGAGCCTCCCTAAGCTCAACAGTTAGCTTTCGCATTCTAAAGTGATAAATTCGACCATTACCACAACACCAGAAAGATTCGTCGAAGTCCATTGGAATGGCATATTGTGAATGATTGAAAGTATCGCGTGCACAACGGCATGCGCAACTGCGGTCGAGCCAAACCACTTGTGTATGCCAAAATGAGTCCGGAGTGAAATTCCAAGAAGCTCAGTCATTAAAATCAGTCGGGGGCCGCAGAGGAGCGGAATGAGGTTGATGACGGACATCATACCCGTGCGTGCGCTTACATTTTCCCCTGATAGTAAGGTCACGCACAGTATGTTAATAGTAACGTATATAAAACCAAATAAAACCTCAGATCTCGTGGCCACGCCTATAAAAGGAAGGCGTCTGAAGAGATGAGGATAGACAACGTGCTTTAGAATGAAAAAAGAAATGTGCCTCCAAGTAAATGTAACCAGCCAAAAGATAACTTGAAGCAGCAGCCATAGTGCCAGCACCCACAGTGTAATTATTGCATACCATAGAGGTATAGCCATATTAGCATGGGTGAAAGTCTCATACCATAGAAGCATATCCGTTCTCGCCTGTGTGAGCATCTCCTCGGATGATAATAATTTGATATTATTAGCTTGGCAAAATTTGGTGGAGGAAAAAAGAGAATATGGGAGAGTATCCATACCTAAAAAATGCCTGATGGCCACGCCATCAGGATCAAGATGGCCCCTCACTATGCGATGGTCCATTTTTGAGGTTAGTGGGCTCTTCAGGTCAACCCTCTAGTGGGTGACTCGGAATATCGGAATAACTACAGGGTTTACTCTTGAGCCGTGAGACCCACTTATCCAAAAGGCGAAGCTATAAAAAAATAGCCAACAGACCTTTCCCTGTTATAAGGTTATTAAAGAAGGACAAGGAAAGGAGTATCTTTTAGTAGGTAAAAGATAATGCCGAAAAATATACAAACAACCGCAGAGCAGACAGCAGTGCAGGCCGTAATGAAAAGAGCATTGCGAGAGCAGTTTCGGAGGCGTAGAAAGGCCTTTTTTAAGAACGCTCATAGACTTAGCGTGGATTGCGAAGCAGAGATCTATATCTTGGTTGCGAGGCGTGGTAAAAACTTCACCTTCAAGACTACAGACCGGCCCTCTTGGCCGCCTAGCCAGGAAGAAATTGTGATTCCCCTCTTTTATGTTTGATTAGCCTTCTTAACTGACGACCACAAAAGGATCGCAATTTAGACGCTCAAGACAAGAAGACATCTGCGGATTTCGCCCTTAGTTCGGAAGAGGACGAAAATAATACTAGGCCTTCGACACTCATCAGCCCCCCAAGCATAATTATTCCAACATTGCCGCTGATGGGAACTTGGCCACGTCTCGGCACGGATGTGGAGGTAACAATGTAAGGCGAGATAATAAAGCAAGATTGGCAAGGAAGCATATATTGAAGAACTGATTTAATCACAAAACCGTTATATAAAGTCATATATTGAAATTGTATAATTAATACTTCTTACAAAATAACTTTATCCTTTTAACTACATATCTATGTATGGCAAGAGTAGAAACACTGGCGCAAGAGCAAGGACCAAGTTTGGTTCTGCAGTTGGCACTGCAAAGTTGGAGCTCGGAACTTGCATAACGTCCATCCCTGCGTGCCGGAAAACCCTCCGTGCCGGAAAAAAATATTAAGTACTTTCACTTTAAGCACTGAAAAATATTTGTACACTCTTTACATTGCATAATATCTCAGGATTTATGTTCCATAGCTATCCTAAGCCACCCTCAACCCCTTTTACTGGAAAATTACATTCATGTCGTCGACCCGATGCGTTAATTCATAACAAGTGTCCATTTACAGCAAAACAGACTTTCTCCATCACCACTTTATCATCAAGCTCTCATAACTCAAAGTACCTATCAAAAGGGGTTTTCGGAGGTCTCAGGCGCTCTAACTATATAGGAAGCCGCTATCAGCCTTATGGCTGTTGTGGCGTGCAAATCTTTGCAGGATCGCCACGCGGTTCGGTACCTCGGATCGATGTTTTTGGGGGCCCCGCACGCCCAGAGTATTTATGCCGTAATTTATATATGAGGCCTCAGGCATAAACGCCATGTTTCACTGCGCGCCACATCTAGCTTAGTAACAACATCTCATGCCTGACCAAGACACAGTAATGCCTTAGTGGTCCACCAGATGGCAGAGGAAACTGTTGCCTGAGGATTGTTAGTCATCGGCGAGCGACCCCAGCCTCCCCTCATCGTCACTCTCGCGCAGCTTCAGGAAATCCTCGCCAGGGTCAGCAACACATCATTACGTTTTACGTCAACATCGACAGTCGAATATATACTCAACATTAAATGATTCCTCCCGACCAGACCGATCGTGCCCCATCTGATTCGGCATCCCGTCAAGGACATCCTACAATCTACCCTCCCCCACCACAAGCCGTCTTCCCTATCCCCCGGGGAACCCATACAGAGAATTCTTCAGGAACGTCATCTTCAGGCTCTAAGAGAAAACGCGCAGTCATAGATGATGGCAGCGATACAGGCCACTCCCGCACTCGGGCATCAAGTACATCTGACTTTAACAACAACACCAAGGCGCAGGTGAGAGAACAGTACAATAACAAATGCTGGCATTGTGGAGCGAATCCTGCGGATGTCTGCCATGTTATCGGCAGCAGAGATAACACTGTAAGTCTCGTATGTGTTTAGCCGGGGCCGTTCTGACTTCGTCCTAGTTTCGCGACGCCCTCAGAGATGGTCTGATCGACTTCCAAGAGAAACAAAACCCACAGAACGCGATCGCACTCTGCGGCACTTGCCATACGAATTTCGACCATGTCTATAATCCCTCATTCTTTTTCTTACCAACCGATCTGAAGTATTTCCTCAACTACGAGCGACAAGATCGGAAACGTCGTCGAAGACTGGGTCGTCGCACGGGCACAATTCCAGGGCGGATGTGTCCTACTGCACAAACATATCAGGATCACCAAAGACGTCAGGGAGTTGAAGGGGCTGGGTTAGGAGGGCTCTATACACGAGTTGTCATAAACGACTTCCTCCCCGAATATCCTGGACGCGCTCCCTTTCAACCCGGTCCTAGTGAGTATGGTGCGACAAAATCATGGACGGGTTCGCCGATGGCATCCTTACAGCGTGCTGTACTTATGCTACGGAAGCTCAACCTTCATGGGATTCCTCGGGAAATTCGAGATGATCTGCGACAATTACAAGATGCGTACAGTGAAGAATTGGATCTTGATGGCTCAGATACGAGTAGCCAAGGGAGCATCGAGCTCGAGCCAAGGGAGCCGGAAGAAAATGATCTGGAGGAGGGGAAGGGGGAAATGTTTAGATATGGGAGAAGAGAACCTGGAACCAAGTCGCAACAAGGCGGGGCAGAACAGAGATTTACAAGCGGGAATAGAGCGCAGGATGATGAAGAGCACACAGCCAATAAAGATGAGGGACGCACGAGCAATTCGGAGGATAGAGAATACTTAGAGGCGAATCTGGAAGGAGCATTTTCGCGCCCAAGGTGGCGCTATCCCGATGTCGACTGCACATTACAACCAGGCAACAGTTTATCTTGGCCTTGGCGTTGGGGACCCGGCGCAACGAGCGACGATGCAGCGAAGTTCTTTCAGCGGGTATTGTAGGACTAATGCATATGTTGTTATCGCTACTCCTCTTCCTTCAAACTAAGGTTGTCTAGCTTGACCTTATCTAAAGCATCCGCGTCCTCGGTCTGCTTGTCAGGCCCATACAGTATACCTTCAACACTAAGCTTCATGTCGCAAGGTTTAAGGCCTTGGTCCAATGCTTCTCTTATCTTTCTCCGCTATACGTCGGCAAAAGAATCTTTCTAATCTTCAATGAAAGCTTCCGCTTGAGAACGTGTCCTAAACCGTTTGTGACATGCGCCAGAAACCTCCTTCACTTCCTGCTCTGTCGACTTACTGCAACTCGTTAGTAGCGTTTAACAACTAAGTAGCCTTGGGCGCTCATACTGCCAGTATGGATAAATACCAGGTTTTCTACCATACGCAACAGCATAGAAGGCCTGGCTATCCCGCACTGGAGTAGTTGAACCTTCCCCCTCTTTAATAACCGCTTTAGGTGCTGTCACCCCTTTCTCCTTTATATATCCCAGTGCATCTTCTAGCGTTAAGAAGGCCTTGTGTATAGAGGAGCATCCAGTCACCCGTGGATGCGCATCCCCCCTGTCGTGAATTATTAGCCTTAACCTCACTAATATGCCTGGAAAGGAAAGGAAGATACTAGGAAGAAAAGATTGTAGGTTCGTCAATGCGCCCACTGATGACCGCATAGTACTCCATGTTCTGACGACGCTGTGATACTATACTAGACAGGTCTGAAGACTGTGATTTGAGATGATGTACGTTCTGTTTCCTGTCTCAAGCTATTGCAGTGAATAATGCTCCGCCTTAACAGCATGTCGTTGATAAAGTGATATTTAGTCTGAAACGTGGTGTTTTGCCTTAGCACATGGCCAGGCTAATGAGAGCTTATTCAGCTTCTGTACACCTCACTGTGCATTTAATGACCACGTGGTTATTTAATCGAAGAAGTTGTATTAATCGGTTAGTTGCAAAGCCTTTTGTTGAGTTTAGAACAACATCTCATTGCTTTTACATTTAGCAGCCTCTCAATACAGCAATCCCTGTAGGACTCGAAAGAGACAGGAGCCATGCAGCCAAAGCCCGTGGTGTGCATCTGCAGTAAGCGCTTCAATACCGAAGACGCAATGCTCCAACACCAACGCGATTCCCCACATCACGTTGCCGTACCCCAAGCACAACAATAGATACCGCGTCTTGACCAGCTGGTGCAAAGACTATCGCTGCAAGATCAGGAAGCTGATCACGGGGTAAGACGCGCTGGTTGAACGAGTTATGAGCTCTGCTAAGTGCACGAAGTTCATCCCTTTCGCAGGCGGCGGGCCGACGACATTTTTGGTAATGAGTTCGGATTTACCCAATTCTAAGCAGATTATGGCTAGAGCAAAGAAATCCTTTGGCTCTGGCTCTGGCTCTGGCTCAGGCTCTGGCTCAGGCTCAGGCTCTGGCTCAGGCTCTGGCTCTGGCCTAGGCGCTGGCTCTGGCTTGTCTGCATCTTGTAAAGCACTTCGACGCTTCCGGCCACGTTTCCTCTGGCCTGTTATAACCTCTTTCGCAGCATGTGCTGCTTCTGGCTCCGCCTCCGCCTCCGTATCTGACTTATCCGCCTCAATCGCAGCACTTTTACGCTTCCGATCACGTTTTCCTTTGCCCTTCATGGCATCTTTCTTAGCACGTTTTGCTCGTGCCTCCTCGATGTTCTCGTAACTCATTACCTTCGCCTTTCCCTTCCCTAGTACTATGGCCTTGGTTGATCGGCGAGTTTTAACTTCGTTGTTTATACTCGTTAAGAGTGAATTTCGTTCATCGAGGAGGGCATAATAGGCAATAGATGTTTGGCCGGCGTTGGCAAGCTTCTGTATATGCCTCTGTATCCGCGGTATGCTTGTCTCGTTCAGGGTATATATATCCTTCTTGATCAGGTTATGTAGCGACAGAATAGCTTCTGCTGTTACTGGCGTTACAGGCGTTTGTGGCACTTTATCTTATTAACACAAACCTACCTCTATATCAGTGGCCCTTGGGACAGTCAAAAGAGAAGGCGGCTTCGGTGTTCTCCTCATAACTCTGTCTAAATTGAATGGAAACAAACCACAAGCGGCCCATGCGAATGCGATATTCCTCTTTGTGAACGCCCTCTCTCTTGCAGGGCTGTATACAGAGGTAAAATGCTCTTTGCCAATTGTATTCGTACCTCCTCGAAACAGTCGATCAACCTCATCTCGATAGGCTTCCTTTAGTAGTGCGAAGACTCCGACATTACAGGGCTAAAGCTTGTAAGTAGTATGGGAGGGGAGTCGACAAAGTATAATATTGTTCTCAAAGCAGAACTCCAATACTTCGAGGGTTTCGTGCGTTCCAAAGCCGTCCGAAATCAACACTCGTGGTTTATTGTTAGCCTATACTCTGGTCTGGGGATCAAAGACACGCTTCAGCCACTCAAAGCTAATCTTGGAGTCGGTGTACCCAGATTCCGAGCATGCATAATGCCATCTAGGGGTAGGGAAGGTAGTCCAGTTGCTTCGATGGGTAGTGGCCGGCCAAATAATCATTGGTAACAAAGACCTACCGTTTGCACTAATACACTCTATGGCAGTTACCGTCGTTCGCTTGACGCCTGCCCCTCTGTAGTCTCGCCGATCATCTTTACTTACAAGGACCTTGACAGAGTTGAGCATATACAGCATAACTCCTGTCTCGTCCATGTTATAGACATTTTCCGGCAGAATAGCAGAATCCTTCAAGACCGTCCCGATTACCTCAAACCAGTGTAATATCTTATCATATATGTTTGTCTTATGGCGTTTCCAGTCCATCGCCTTCTGCCATCGTAATTTTAGTGCTGGATGACGCTTCTGGAAGGCTTGAGCCCAGTTCCTATGCGGTGGCTTCGACGCTTTGTTTGTCGTGGAGCGCCGGCGGGCAATACTAAAGACGAGGGACGGTATGTACTTGATTCGTATAGGAGTCCCCAGGTCAGCCATCTGTTTCATGTGCTTTTCAAGGGCTTTCTCCTCCGATGGAGTAAGATATTGCTGGCCTTGGGCCTTGTCTTCTCTCGAGCGCCGCCCATAATCGCGATAGTACAGAGTACTCGACGGCACTCCACTACGCTTTGATATGGCATCATATGTTCGAGGCTCTCCTGGCAGAGATGCCTCTACAAGGGCTTTACTGGCGCGGTCACTCATAAGGCATTACCTTGCGTACCTTGCATGGAGATGGGATGAAAGGCTGGAACAGGCCAGGTGGCAACTCTGTACGGAATTAGACAAGTGGCTGTCCATGGAACCTTGTGGAAGAACGCCACAGTCTCGGAAGAACGCCACAGTCTCACGTGATATATATCCAGGCAAAATTAAATAATGCTAGCGTGGCTGCGAATACAAAGAAGAATATATCTTTCTCGCTTATTAGGGTGCTTGGCATTTTATCTTTTCCCCCCCCCTGGTCCGGATAAATTCGGCAGGCAAGTTTTCCTGTGCTTTATATCTTGAAACTTGGAAACCGTGTCTGAGCTTAATAGGAGCTCTATAATGTAGCCCCGAATTTTGGGAAAGAGCTGATAGCCATATTTGGACAAGGGGGAAGCGTTCAATTAGCTTTCACCGCTGTCAATAGGACAAAGGATTGTAAATTAGAACTTCAATATTTTCTTACTGCAAAGCAAAGGCCGCTAGAATAATAGTAAAAGAGTAATTGGAAAATAAATTTAACTCTTGACCAATATGTGGTGGGGAGTTAAAACCTTCAAACCATAGGCCCGTCCCGGCACGCAGTGTTTTCCGCTTCGCAGTGACGGACGTTAGTTGATTCAGCAATAGAAGGCATTATACTCGTATCAACAAGCAGGCTTGGCAAGAGCGTTGAAAGAACCTCCGCCGTCAATGTGTATCCCGACTCCTCCGCTCGCTGTAAATGTGGTTCCCAGCTTTCATAGTATTAGTAGCAAACTGTTATTTCTCTCATCGAAAAACTCACATCGCTGCCTGCGTCGTGGTGGTTGCCTTAGGTGGTGTCTTGCTTTGTGTCTTATCATATACAGGTCGAGCGAGAGTAGTGCTAATGCTATTGCAAGTACTCCCGATAGGGAGTTTCTCATCTTGCTGGCGCTGTGAAAAATGGCAAGTCCTCCAGGTGAAACGCATAATCTCTCAAAACAATCTGAATATTAATTGCTACGTGAGGGTGGACCACACCTAGGACTAATAGTAGCTATAATTCTTTTAGTGAACATTAAAGACTGGTAAGACATGGATGACCGGATTACTCCCAAATATGGATGGCATGCACAAACGAGGTGGGCAGCTTGGAACAGATGGCCAGCATAATGCGAGGCACAATTTTAATTTTGGGTTAGCAACTTGGAAAGATGAAGGACTATATATAATCGATAGCCTGGGTGATGATATCACGGACAAGCTATCAAATAGGCGCTCTATCATTCATCAGTTTTGTACTATCAAGATGTCGAGTAATAGCAAAAAGCGTAAAGCGGCTAATGTGACGATTGCTGAAACTGAGGAGAGGGAGAGAAAACTGAACGATAACCTCCAGATTGCGAAGGGCAACTACAGAGAGCTCCAATCCGAGGCTGAAAAGGTCCACGCCAAGCACAACGCTCTTCTCGCCAACTACAAAGACAATGGGGAGAGCTCCAGCTTGGAACCGGAACTTAATAAGTCAAACGCGGACGTTAAGCGTGTAAACGAAGAGTTAGTGGAAGCAGAGACCGAACTGTCAAGCATCAAGCAGGAGAAGAAGGAGCTTGGAGGTATGGATGTGGATAGTGATGACGACGAGTCGGATATGGATGTGGATAGTCCAAGTAGTGACGAGTTGGAGGATGAACATAGCGACAAATCACCCTTTGTCCCTCAAGCCAAGATAAAGAATCCGGAAATTAAGGTGACCGACATAGATGGCAAATTCGAGCCGACCAACGAAGAAGACTCAGATTATGACCCCGCGGACCTTTACAGCCCCGCGATAGCGAGAAAGTTGGCTGGACTAGGCCCCGATATATTCCGCGTGGAAGGTTGGAAGAGGGGGGGTGGAAAGACACTCGTCATTGGTCGTGGGCCAGCAAATGCATCAAGTTATCGGTTGGAACGAGAATCAGCAGGTCATATCAGAGTGGATGTCAACACAGGTGATATTACACAAGATAGAGTTGGGGAAAGAAAAACCTACGAGAAAAAATTCATATACGGTCAAGAACACAATCCGATCATCCAAGGAGTTGCTTGGTTCACCAGCGGCAGCGATGAGCCACTGAGCTTGCTTGTACCTAAACCTCGTCCCAAGCGCGGAGAGCGAAGGCCGCTGGTAGATACGGCAATTAAGGTCAAGTGGACTCTCAACCAGCCTGCTCTCAACCAGAACAAGAAAGTCAAGCCTATCAAGGAGACGACTTGGGAAACTAGAACGACCATTCGACGGGTGTGGGGATACGAAACGGGTGACCAGTATATATACGAGGCCGCAATGATACAAGAGGGTAGACATGACGAGTGGAAGAGGGGCGAACGTGAAGGAGTAGATCGATCCCCTACACCAATGGCTGTCCCTCCCTTCAAACCAGCCAATGGTAAACCCGTCGAAAAAAAGAAGATCAAGCAGGAGCCAACTGAGAAAACTAAACCGATTAACTATAAGGAAGTATGGTGTGAAATAAAAGGTATTGATATTAATAACATGGATAAGGAGGAGGAGGATGAATTTATCCGCGCTTATATGAGGCGAGAAGGCCTGATTGGCTGATAATAGTCTTTCACTAGGGCTAATTTCATTTGTCTCCGCGAGTTGTCCTTGAAGATAGTTTTCATATTTTGAAATATTCTCCTTGAAACTGTCTTTATCGTATTATCTTAGTCTAGCTTTTATTTTAATTGAAGTTTACAATTAACTCATATATATCACGTGAGCTTGAGGGGGACATATTTACGTAATCGAGAAGTCAGGTAATTATATAATATTGCTGCCTCAGGCCTAGATGCCAAGTTTGGGGTGTGCGAGCAAGTGCATAAGACTAAGGTAATGTGATTAAGGTTCTCCACACGCATGTGAAGGGGTAATGTGTAAGGATAACATGTAAGGGTAATGTGTAAGGATAACGTATAGGGGTAACGTGTAGGGGTAACGTGTAGGGGTAATGCTTAGCGGTAACCGAAATAGACAGTGTTCCTATCACTATTTCGGCGTTAAAAAGAAGTGTATTTAGAGCTCATATCTCGGATTTCTAGTATTAAAGTATACTATTCTTAATTTAATGGCTAAATCATCTATTCGCTCTGTTTTCTTAGCGATATGGGTTGCCTTCCGCCGTAGCAGAGAGAGTTCAAAACGCGCTAGTAAGTTGAAAGAAAACTAATATCTTCATTAACTTATATATAATATATAGTGAATATACAAAGGGAAAAGAATAACGTCTCTCTGGTGAATAAAGATGATCTATAGTAGCAACTCTATTAATCTCGAGGGAAGCAATTATAATTTCAAAGAAGCGCCTTTGGAATTAAATGTAAGCTTAATAATATGCTCTCTGACCGCAACTATACTAATTCTCACTAGGTTATCATCTCTTCCCAGTCAATGTCTATTATCTCGTTTGATCGAAAATATCAGCTATAGACGAAGGATTTATTAGCTGGTTCCGGAGGAAAGACTTTGTTTTATTCCTTTCTAATAAGTCAGGAATAAAAGTGCAAGTTCTTAGAGCAGGAAATGGGTACTAGAGGACTAAGGCGTGGCAAGAGTAACCAGTGCGTAGAATTTAACGAAGTCCTGGAAGTTTTTCGAAACCGAGCGTTAATGTAATCAATAGGCCAGATAGAGCTATAGAATATAACAAGTCTCTTTGTCTAAAAATTGCTACTTACTCTCCAGTGTTATAAAGTACCTAGGAGGCTAGATTTGAACTACTCTGCGGTAGAAACTCAATTGACTTGGCCAACGATAATTGAGAAAGATCGCTAAAGACAAGCAGAACACCACGCTTAACGAGCTATACTCCCAAGTATAGCAACCCGTGATACCTCGATAGAGTCTTCAAGTACAAACCCAACGACACCTTCGGTCTAGGGACCAGACCTCTCTGCTTAAGGTAAAGGATTTTATCTTGAATTATTTTAAACTCCTATATATATACATCCAACCGAGTATAGACGTATATGTAGTAACTTCTCCAGCAGCCCCCCTTGGACACATCATTCGTTGCGCTCGTCTGAACCCCCTCACGGCTCGTTCCTTTGGGTTGGTGCCACCACCTACAGAAAACCAATCGCGAAAATACCACAGACGCCAATCTTCAACGACTTTGGCATTTTAAGTTTCCAAATCGTGGGAATAGGGAGAAGCAGTATCGCAACATCAGTTATCAGGTTGATAGCTCCAATAGCCGTGTATGCGCCCGGTCTATCTCCGCACGATCCTTTAATAGAAATGTTCCAGTTGAAGTTAAAGGGTTGACAGATCAAGAAGACCTGCAATATATTCGCAGTCCACCATGCAGTAACAATGCCAATCATAATCTTGACTGCGAGAATGAAGCTTCCATTAACAAAGATACGGAGGTAAAAGAACAAGTAGGAGAACTTGGTCAACATTTGAGCAGTGCCATATATGAGTTGGTATGCCACAAGCATCTACGAAGTGTTAATTAGCTAGATCCCGCCTTAGGAACATCTCGACCTGACCTTTAGCAGAACGGCGAGATTATGTGGCGGGATTTCAATAACATGAATCCGCATCCCAAAGATTGCATCTGCGATTTGGATCGCAAACAAAGCATATACACAAACCTAGTGTGGATATTAGTACGGAATAGCTCAAATTTCTAGTCGAGAAAACGCACTAGGCAAAGCAGAATAGTATAATCATCCCACCACAAGGCAACCTTCTGCGACTTCCTTGCGAGCAAACGGAGACTGACTGCGGTTGTACCGAGGGTGATAAAAATAGTGTTCATAATAACCTCTAACTGCACGATGGCGATGTCTCCTATAAGGTAGTGCTTTAAAGTCATAGTGAGCGTGAGGAAGCAAGAACTATTAAGAAGAAGAAAACTCTATAAGACAGGAGTCGCGAGAAGTGAACAAATGATATAAAGCAAGTCCCCTGCCCCAGTCTTCTAAGCGACGAAAGTGTTCTTCAAGGATAGATACTATAGACCCATAGTTATGCAAATACCCTAAACTCACGTAATCTTGACACTTTTCAATCGCGTAAATCATTTCTCTATAAAATAGCCTTATGATGCACGAGGTATTGATGATAATCATATTGATTTACGTTTAGTGGATATTAGGCGAAGTCTTCCGTACTCCGTAGAGTCTTTATTCTGCCCCCCCTAATAAATATTAAATTGTGGATTTCTCTACTGTAAATAAAAGGATGAAGTACGTACGGAGTAACTAAAATGATGCGCATGAGGAACGCGTCCTAGTGGTTCCATTCCTGCAGAATTCCTAAATGCATCTTGGCCCACCGGGAATCCTCCATGCGGACAAGAACCAGGGGGGTATGCATGTATGGCAGCACACCATTGATCGCCATTCGAGTTTCCCATAAAACGCAAAAGCCCTCAGCAGAACTCCGAGTGTCGCTTACACCAATTTTTTCCCCCCTATTGCATTTTCGACTTTGGTTACACAGCAAATATGGCTTTCCCGGAATATGATTACATTATAGTAGGAGGTGGTCTCGCAGGGTTGGTGGTTGCGAATAGACTAAGTGAAGATCCGCAAAAGACAGTACTAGTGATTGAAGCCGGTGCGGATCACAAAGACAACCCTCGAGTTACTACTCCCGGTTCGAAACCTGGTCCCTTTATGAATTGCCTGTATTGAGATTTTTAGGCTTGATGACAACCTTATACGGGGACCCTGAGTATGACTGGCAATTCATGAGCCCTCCCCAGGTGCGTATCGCGCCATATTTCGACATGGGATGTGGAGATTGACAACGTACAGCCTCATGCCAATAATCGACGGATCGCATGTCCTCGAGGTCGCGCACTGGGAGGTAGCTCTGCTATCAACTTCTCCGCAATCTTCTACCCATCAAAGGAGAACTTCAATGCCTGGGCCTCACTTGGCAACCCGGGGTGGGATGGCGAGGATATGGCACCCTACTTTCTTACATGCCGATGGTAGACATTAACGGCGAATTAAGCCGTGAAAGCATAGAGAATCTTCTCGTCGAACACCTTGATAATGCGGAATATGCAACATTCCCCGGACAAAAGATCCAATATGAGGTCTTGCGCAAGCAATTGCTTGATCCGAAGGAGTCCTCTGCGGAGTACATGTCTCTGCCTTTGCAACTCAACATGGGCCCAAAGACAGACATGCCTCTTCTTTTCTCCAAAATCTCCGAGGGGAACTACTATTCCATCATCACCATGATCAATCACCCTTTCTCGCGGGGTGTAGTTCATATCGAGTCCAAGGATCCCAAGACACACCCTATCGTCGATCCACGCTACCTGTCGCATCCACTGGACCTCGAGCTCCTAGCTCGACATACACAATATCTCGAGAAGATTATTTCTACGGCGCCTCTATGCAATCTTCTGAAGAAAGGAGGGCGACGGATCCCCGCTGGTGCAGACCCTACGAGTCTGACTAAGGCTAAAGAGATTGTCAGAGAACGACTATTCACCGCGTTTCATCCTTCTGGGACTTGTGCGATGATGCCGCGAGGTATTGGAGGAGTTGTAAACGAGAAGCTGGTTGTTTATGGAACGAAGAACTTGCGAGTAGTGGATGCTTCGATTTTCCCGATTGAGCCGCTGGGAAATATTCAGGCGAGTGTTTATGCCGTTGCAGAAAAGGCTGCGGACTTGATCAAAGCGGATTGGGTGTGAATTTAGAGGCTTCTATCCATAGTCTTAGTGGATCTAAGCTAAAGAACCCATTTGTCATCACCCAGATATTGTTAGCATAAGCCTCTCCTCCGACGTCCAAATAAGGGAAGAATGGCCTAAAGGGGAAAGGATGCGCGTAATAATAGGGTTCATGCAAGTCCTTTATGCAGTTAGGGTCCCCCATGTCTTGACCAACCTACGCTGGCCAGGCACAGAGGCATCAAAATCGTTACTGTACTAAGCTGGATGTGGCGCACTCGGCGCCACAAACCTCTAGCCACTGTTGGCCTTACGAACGAGGCCGTAAATATTCGGACATAGGGGGCTGTTTGGCATCCTTGTTACCTTCTACAGTAGATCCATAGCGCTTGCACTTCCCGTGTGTCCCAGCTGGATAATCGTACTAAACTGGGACCTGCTCAAACATGTCAGCACCCCACTATAACATAATAGGTTTAGCGTGATGACCAACATGAGCTCGGCCTTTCAAACGACAACGACCTCTACGTCCGAGAAATACTCTGCCATATAAAGTCACGTGTATGCACCAAAACTCGCCTGTGCACGCCAATTTATATGGCAGAGTATTTCTCGGACGTAGAGAACGACCACCAGGAATTATTCTTGTGATTTTATCTGAGGCTTCTACTCCAGCATCAAGAGATCAATTATTTTACCACTAGGACTTGGAGTCTCCCTAACAACAATTTCCGGGCAACCAAACCCGAGGCAACCGCATTTTCAAACCATTCATATCAAACAATAATACCCCAAGGCAGAAATTCACCAAAATGGAAACATTCCCGCTTTACCACTTCAATGCGATATATTGAGAGCAGAAGGAACCGGTATTTGACGGTGTGACCGTCTCTACATTGCGGGAGCAGGTGAAGCCACAACGAAAATATGATGTGCTGCGAGGAAATTCGGCATAGTATCCTGCTGGCACTCCCTCGAGCCAGTTGATGAACGACTCGAGGGCCCTCTTGGGCTTCTCCGCTAGGATGCCCCAGACCTGGTCGATCTCCCTCAGCACGGGTCTAGTGTTAGACCTCACGGACGTCTTAATGAATGTGCTAAACCTGTCCTTCTCCCAGCGTACGCCGATATCTGCTCCACCTCCCCGTTATGTTTTGGGGACCTAGTCGCCGATCCCAGACGTGACATGACAGCCTTGCTCGTCGCACTTCACGAGGCAGGCCTTGACGTACTTGGGGTTAGGGACCATAAAGAGCATGACACTCTTGTTCATGATGAAGTCCTTCGCCCACATCTTCCTGCCCTCCTTCCGCGGCTCCATGGGACCTATTATGTGCATCTGCTTCTTTCAACGCAAGATCCCAACGGCGGCGGGAATGAACTTGAAGAGGAGGCAGTTGGAGAACATCAAGTCGGCAAAGAAGATCGTCAGGGCCGCAAGCGATGACGACGGCGATGCACAAGATGACGCCTAGATGCACGGAGTTCGACATTAGGAGGATTATGCCATACATCACAGGCGCGATGGGAACCCATGAAAAGGCAACCAAAAATTCATATCCCAGGCGAGCTGCGAAGTGGTACCGACATCTCCGATTCCAAGGGCACGTTTATGCACACAGCCGACGGGATGAAGGTCTACGTGTTTTGTTATAAGGATGGGCATATTGTCACGCCCAGCGATATGAGCATGACGGGTATGCTACACATCGAGGAGAGGATCACGCAGTTCTCGATCATATCGTCCGCTGCTGATATCTTGGTCGCCGAGATGATAGTGAACGGCATGTTAGTCTATATTAACACGTTGTCCAGGGAGGGCGAAGTTGTGACGAAGCCCAGGGACCACAAGACGTCCCACCCCACAATGATAATAAGGAAGTCGTGGAGCAAGTTCTCCAATGTGCGCGTTAACACCACGTTCGGGATGGAGTCCGACGGGAACCAGTAGTCTTCTCGTTTAGCATGTCGTACTTAACACGCTTATCTCGTCCGTGTACGGGTGTGGGTTTGTGCACGATGGCATACGGACCAACGAGGTGGGGAGAAGACCCGTCACCATGTCACTGATAGAGCCGAACGACACCAACCCGTGCGTCGAGGCAGTTTTCGGCAAGTCGACCTACGTAGAGCATATCATGACTAGCCAGGACATCGAGGGAAGGCTACCAACATGATGCCGTGGCTGACGTGGGAGGTCGACACCACTCTGGATATCATGGAGAGAGCGGTGATATTGTCGCAGTACTTTCCTCGCACAAAAACTCATCTTCACCGTGGGGTACCTCACGACACAAGTCAGAGCTCTAGAGGCACTTCTTGGCGCAGGTGGTCAAGCCCTCAGTCTCCGAGACCCTCGGCGTCCCCATCTTATACCTGCCCCTGGGGTCTCCACCGAGTACACCTCCTTGCTAGGGTAGTGGCGCTTGAGCGACGGCTTGTGCCTCTTCGCAATGCCAGCGTCGAACCCAAGCCCCTCTTCGTGGCTGACTATGTTCTTCCTCGTCTGCCTCTCGAAGTTCCTGAAGGCGTTAATACCAGTGAACGACATTGTGTACACGTTCATCTCTCCAATCTAACCGTCGATCCCCCCTTTGAGGTTCTTCATTGCTAGGATCACGTTGGGCCTGAACTTCTCGCCGGTGATCGAGTCCTCCAACTCGGGCGTCTTTATGTGGGGCCTCAACTCCCCTACCGTGATCTCAAGGCCTCGGAGGTCTTCGCCCTACCTTCCTTTTCATATGTTATTCTTTTTCTAGCTGGTTGGGGGTATTACCTATGCAGGACTAGTTGAGGAGCCTAGGCAGGACAGAATGAGCTGGCCTAACCCAGGGGTTCAGCTCTTGTGAGACGAGGATGATCGGCGAAGAAAGGTCAAACATTCAGCAAGCCCGTGGCCGTATCATCGTCAACGACCAACCGAGCGGGGGTAATATGCTGCGATGCATTCAGAGCACTGCCCCCTCCTAGGTTGGTGAACAAGGTGCCAGGGTACTGTGCCGAAGAAATGTGTATAAATTGGCCACTCCCCCCAACTTTCAGGAAAGCAGATATCTTTCCTTCTTTACTTTTTTACCTTGGATCACCCATCCTTCACATCACGCATTGCGGCGATGACTTCCGCTCAGGACTTAGACATCGACAGCCAGCAGTATACCCATATGGCGATGGTAGCTGAACCATGCATCGATCCATCTTACATCATGCTACCTCCGTCGGCCAAACCCCCGCAAAAGCCCCTTCATTTAGATTCTACCATAGAATCCGTTGGAAGGTCTTTGCTCGATGAAGCCTCACTCACGAGTACCTCAACTATTGACTCTAGCGATACCGAGTTGATGAGTCAGAATTGTGAATCCGAAGCAGATTTCTTACTTAACGCGTTTTCACCCGAGAGCAACTTAACACCCTACCTCATAGAGAACGACGATAACCAGGAGAATGATCGTCATCTATTTCTAGAACTTGAGCTGGATCAGGTTGCGCCTATCGACCTAGCACAGCATTCCCCGAGTATCACCAACAGTGAAACACTGCCTGGGAGCATTCCAATGACCCAGGGGCCAGAAATACACGATGACCCTCAGACAGGTCAGGATTCCGTCTCTCCCTCGGCTTCGGATGCCATAGAGTCCGTAGTCGAAGATCAGAAAGTGTCCCATTTGGCCACTGCAACTGATGGTGCTGAACCGATTTCAGGGGCATCCTTGGAGCCTTCTGCCAAAATCTGTGACCAAGGCAGAAATGTCGCTGGGCTGATTGCACGAGGGGATCCTGTGAAGCTTGAGGTATGATAGAATGATTGCAATCCTGATTCTTTGGCGAAAACTAATCGACTTATAGGCTCGTCTTCAGTTTCTGCGGGGCAAGCTTCAGGGATGGCTTTTGCGTAACGATCAAGGGCTGCTAAAAGACGAAGACATGGAACAGATATCTTCATTGTTAATGGAGCTAGAGGAAATCTCAAACCCGCCAAAGGCAGTCCTTTTTCAGACAAATATTGTTAAAGTCTTATCTCGGATTGGAAGACTTGAGAAAATACCGATGGATAGCGAGTTTCAACTGAAACCGCGAATATCAAGTTTATTAGATCAGTGGCTCGAGATCTTGGAGGACGAGGAGGAGCGGAATTTCGAAAACCTTTTAAGGGACTGGGCACGCCTGGAGAATGCAGTAAATCGAAGTATAAATAAAGGTAAGGACTCCTATTATATCCTAAATCGCACTGACGTTGGGAAGTAGAACTTGATAAACCTGAAGAGAATTCAAATGCCATATCAGGTACCTTGTCACGGAAACGCAAACACCGCCAAACGGAAATCACAAACCTGGATAGAAGTAAGTCCTACTAGAGATAGGAAAAGTTTTGAAGCTAATGAGTCATAATAGCGCCGAATGAACTTAGGCAGCCCACTCGTCGAAGCAAAAGACCGAAGGTCCAATTCCAACAATACCTTGCAACTGAGAGTCTCTGGTTGGAAAGGACATTGGGTGAGATTATACAGATGCAAAACGAGGTTGATACAGGGATCAAATCAGTACAAAAAAAGGAAGAATTATTAAACCAACGATTATATAGTGACTTGATCTTGGAAAACACACATGATCTTGCAGTGCTTCTTGCAAAGAAGGATAGATTATCAAAGTTTAAGGGCCATATCCTAGCTTGCGGTGCAGAAGAACGAGAGGTCTCAAGAACGTGGGAGGAGTTATAAGTTTCTGACTACGCTAGAAATAAATACAAAATTCAACTCAACTCAACTCAACCAAAAATATGTCTTGACTCAACTCAACTCAACTCAACTTAAGTCGACTTGAGTCGTGATCTAAAAATAGCATAAAAGTCCAAAAATAGACCATAGGTCTAATAAACTCGTCCGATGTGCGATGGATTGGTTTTGCTCGGTTCCAGACCAATAGGATCCCGAGTTTAATGCTACGCTATTTTATAACTATAGACAAAGGTATAAAAACCTGTGGGAGTCGAACCCACAGCGTCATTGCGCGAAAGCGGAGCATTAATAGCCTAAGCTACGACAACCCTTTTAAGTATGCATATGTTGCATACTCCACTCAATTCTCCATAATAATGGAGGTCAGCTTTCTAGCATTGCGATGTGTTTTGT